>PVIY010040887.1:0-22036 GCA_004026745.1 Myrmecophaga tridactyla | reverse complement strand
CACTGGCAGCCAGTCCATGAATGCCACAGTCTCCGGAGAAAAAGCATCACCTTGCTGATGCCTCCATTTTGGACTTCGCCTAGCCTCAAAACCATGAGCCAATAAATTCCTGTGGCATTAACTGACACTGATCATATGGTACGTGCTTTAGCGGCCAGGAAACTAAAACACTTATTTAAATCATTGTCACACTGCTCCTGACTGTAAGGAAGAGAATACCCAGGAGGAGCCAGGGACTGGGGACTCTGGAACCCTGGCCCTTCCCTGTGCATTTAACCCTCTACCTACAAGCCAGGTCCTGAATCTACAATCACTGCTCAACAAGATATCTAGAATCGCTAGCTAGTGGAATCCCCTCAAAATGAAATCAAAATACAGTTAAGCAGGTGATCGTATAAAGATAAAACATTTACAATGTGGCTGCGTGACTATGAAAACCTTGTGTCTGATGCTTCTTATATTCAGAGTATGGACAGAGGAGTAAAAATTATGGATAAAAATAAATAAATAAGTAGTGGGGGGAACAAAGGGTAAAATAAATTGGGTAGATGGAAACACTAATGGTCACTGAAAGGGAGGGGTAAGGTATATGATATGTACGAGTTTTTTCTTTTTTCTTTCTGTTTCTTTTTCTGGAATGATGCAAATGTTCTTAAAAAATGATCATGGTGATGAATACACAACTACATGATGCTATTGTGAACCATCGATTGTACACCATGTATAGAATGAAGTGTGTGAAGATTTCTCAATTAAAAAAATGGTTAAAATGGCAAATTTTGTGGTATGTATCCATTTCACATAATTTTTTTAACTAGTCAAAAAAAAAATGCTGTCAAGCAGGGTTTGAAGACAGCTGTACTGCCAGTCAAACTCCAAGTCAGGCAAAGAGGAGTCTATGATACAATTCCACTCTACTCTACCTCCACCCACCAGCAGGACATGAGCTACTGAGGCAGGTGTGCTGGTTTCCAGCAGCTAGCAAACTAGAACAGGAGGATACGTCCCAAAGGGGTGATTCCAGAGGTCAGGGGACAGAAAGATCCTGTGGCCACTTTGGCTGGCCAAGGAACTTGGCACATGACTGGAAAACAAGAAGGGATGGTCTGGAGAGCTCGCTGATTGGATCATACATCCGATCACACGATGCAGGAGTGTTCCCCATTGCTCAAACTGGTTCTCAGATGCTCCTCCACTTGTTTCCAAGCTCAACTCTCTAGTGAAGAGCTTCTGCAGCTCTTTGGGCTCTTTGGAAGGCTTTGACTTAAACCTGAAGGCATGGGAAGGAAGATCTGAAGATGCTTCCTCAGTGGTGTCCATGGGCAGAAAAGCACTCCTTCCTATTCCTTTATAAGATTCTACTATTCATACGACAAACATCCTACTCTTAGTCTTGGGTCTCTTCACTCAAATTCTAGAAAAACATCCTGATTTCTTTTTCTCCACTTTTACCAATATTCTTGGAGACTGTTCTGATCAAAGCCAAGTTCATTAACAAGGCATACTCTTTAAACTGACTGATTGAGTGAGTATTTTAAAGAGCAGACAGCTTTCACACCTATTTCACAAATACATCCAACATCATGCTTCTCAACTGGAAAGAGTGCTTCGGAAATTATACAATGGTATGTATAAACCTGAACAGTGCTTCTCCCCAGGAAAATATGTGATTTATGCAAGTATAGTAAATACTTCTGAGTTTAGTTTTCAGGGTAGGAATGCCTCCTGTACACACTAGCAATGACTATCCTTATAGAAAAATTTCTCCTTGCGAGATAAAATAATATTTTCTAAAGAACACTGGCTCGGTAATATCTTCACCCTTTTGTTTATGGGGTAGAAGAGGGAAGAAATGTGAAAAACAATCTTATAACACTTTCTCTTTTCTCTTATCCTTCCCCTTATCATAACAAAAGTACTGTGGGGGCAGGCAACGGTGGCTCAGTGGCGAAGTTCTCACCTGCCATGACGGAGACTGGGGTTTGATTCCTGGTGACTGCCCATGTCAAAAAACAAACAAAAAAAGTACTGTGGACTGAAATTCGAGACCAACCAGAATAAAAATGTAAAACACCCTGAGACTGTACAACACAAGCAGTGAACCCTATTGTAAACTATAAACTATAGTTAATAGTACAATTATAGGGTGGGCCACGGTGGCTCAGCAGGCAGAGTGCTTGCCTGCCATGCCAGAGGACCCGGGTTTGATTACCGGTGCCTGCCCATGTAAAAAAAAAAAAAAAAAAAGTACAATTATAGTAATATGGTTTCATCACTTGTAACAAAGATACCACACCATTGCAAATGTTAATAATGGGGGTGGGGCATGGGCAGGGTGGAATTCTGTATTTTCCGCATGGTTCTCTGTAAATCTACAACTTCGCTAATAAAATTATATTTAAAAATTTTAAATCATGATAATTCAGTACATCTGGATTGGTGAACCTTCTCTCTCTGGGTCTGAGCACGTCAAGCTGCCCAGACTTCTGTGTCAATATTGCTTCAAGAACAATTTACCAAGAAAGTCTTAAAATGAATAATTTAAAATCTCTTTGAGAAGAAACAACATAGCTCTATCCCCCCAGACACCCAGATCAACTAAGTTTGACATTTTGCCACGTTGCCCATATCATTCTATTTATCAATCCATCTGTCTGTCTATTCATCCACCCATCCATCTGTCCTTCTGCCTATCTAGTTATCAATCCATTTTCTGAACACTTGGGTGTAGGTTGTATACATCACATTCCTTGAACACTTAATACTGCCATGTACTAAGAACAGGGGTATTTATTAATACACCCACGTGAAGTGCAGTTATCAAGTTCAAGAGATTTAACATTGATACAAAGCTTACAGTTTATATTGCAATTATTTCATCTGTCCCAATAGTGTACTTTTGAGCCCTTTCTCCTTCCTTGTTAGATCTGATCCAGGCTGATGTATAGCATTAAATTGTCATTGCCACTTTAGTTGCTCTTTTTTTTTTTTAATTGTGAGAACATATCTAAAGCATAAAGCTGCCTATCTCAACCACTTTTTAGCATACTATTCAGTGGAAGTAATCACATTCGCCGTGTTTGGGTACCCTCACTGTTAGAATTCCCTGGGGCCCCTCCGCTCCCGCCTCTCCCACTCTCAGGGTGTAGCTAGCCCTTAGCATATGCCTCCCTGTACCACCGCGTTTGTGCGATAACCCCTTGACCCAGCATCCGCCCTCAGGCAACTGCATCCCTGTGATAAGTTCCCACACTCAGTGCCCACCAAAATTCTGGCAGTTACAACCCCACCAAAACTACAGCAGCATTTACATTTTAAACGCCACCCATGAAGAGCCCCCAACTTCCCGCTTGGCTCCCCACTTCTAACCAGACCAACGAAAACCCTCCAATTTCCCCAACCTGTCAAAACCCTCAGTCCCTCCACTATAAAGTTTCTCCCCTTGTCTTCCCCGGCCAGGCTGAAGTCTGACTTCAACCCCCCACCATGCTTGCGCCTGAATAAATTCCTTCGCCTGTGGTCGGTTTGCCCCTGAGCCTTATGTAATCCTAACAATCGCCACCTTCCATTAGTAAAACTTTCCCATCTCCCTAAACAGAAATCTGACACCCATTAGGCATTAACTCCCCCTTCCCCCACCCCTGGCAACCTGTCTCGATGAGCCTGATATTCTCTGATATTTTCTTTGGAGCAACACGTAGCTTAAATTTAACATCCTAGATCTCTAATAATCTCATTTGCTTTGATACCAATTTAACTTCAACAGAATACACACCCACCATCTCCCCACCTTTATGTAGTTCTTGTCGCAAATTGCATGTTCACACATTATGAGTCCAAAACCACTGATTTATCATTACCTTTTATGCATTGGCCTCTTAGATCTTGTAGGAAATACAGAGTGGGGTTATAAAACAGAAATACAGTAGTATTGGCATTTACATTTTGACAATATATTATTGTCATAACCCTCACCGGAGATCTTTATCTCCTTATGTATCTTTGATCTAGTGTCTCTTGTCCTTTCCTTTCAACCTACACAAGTTTCTTTAGCATCCCTTATAGAGTCGATCTAGTGCTGACAAACTCCCTCAGATTTTGTTTATCTGGGAATCTTAATCTCTCTCTTTTTTTGTTGTTGTTGTTTTTTAGTTTTTTCACATGTGCAGGCACCGGGAATCAAACCCGGGTCTCCAGCATGGCAGGTGAGAATTCTGCCACCAAGCCACCATCGCACCACCCTCCCTTATTTTTGAAAGACAGTTTTGCTGAACAAAGAATTCTTTTTCTAAAAAATATTTTTTTTGTAAACAACAAACATACATTCTTGACATGATTACAATCAATGGCTCACAATATCACTGCATAGTTGTGCATTCATCACCATGATGATTTTTTTTAACATTTGCATGTCTCCAGCGTAAGAAATAAAAAAGAAAAGAAAAAAAAAAGCTCATACATGCCATACCCCTTGGCCCTCCCTCTCATTGACCACTAGTATTTCAATCTACTCAGTTTGTTTTAACCTTTGTTCCCCCCTATGATTTATTTCTTATCCATATTCTTTACTCATCTGTTCAAACCATAGACAAAAGGAGCATCAGACACAAGGTTTTCACAATCACACAGTCACATTGCAAAAGCTAGATCATTATATAATCATCTTCAAGAAACATGAATATAGAATTCTTGGTTGGCGGTTTTTCTTTCAGCACTTTAAATATTTCCTCCCAGCACCAGCTTTGCCTTTATGGTTTCTTTATATTTTAAATATTTTTATTGATGTATCTTCATAAACACACAGTACATCAATGGCTCACAACACCATCACACAGCCACGCACTCATCATCATGATCACTCCTAGAACATCTGCATCACTCCAGAAAAAGAAACTATAAGAAAAAAGAAAGAACTCATATATCTCACACACTCCACCCCTCCTTCTCATCTACCACGACCATCCCAATACACCCAATCCTCTCCTCCCACACACCACCCCCACTATTCACTTATCTTTTGTCCTTATTCCTTCACCTATCTGTCTACACCCTGGACAAAGGGAGCATTAGACACAAGGCCTTCACAGTCACACGGTCACACTGCAAAAGCTATACCATTATACAATCGTCTTCGAGAATCAAGGCTACTGGAACACAGCTCAACAGTTTCAGGTACTTCCCTCCACCCACTCCAATATACCTTAAACTAAAAAGTGATATCCATATAACGCATAAAAATAACCTCCAGGATAGCCTCTCAACTCTGTTTGAAATCTCTCAGCCACTGACACTTTATTTTGTCTCATTTCTCTCTTCCCCCTTTTGGTCGAGAAGGCTTTCTCAATCCCGTGATACTGGGTCCCAATTCATCCCTGGGAAACATGTCTGACATTGCCAGGGAGGTTTACACCCCTGGAAGTCATGTTCCATATAGGGTGGAGGGCAGTGAGTTCACCTGATGAGTTGACTTAGAGAGAGATGCCACATCTGAGCAACAAAATTCTCTGGAGGTGTACAGGAACTGTTTACAAGATTGAAAAAGGGATCAGACTTTAACTAGAGATATGAATGAAGCTGATCTGGATAGGACTCAGGTAAATCAGAATATAGGGTAAAGGATAATATGGTCCATATTTTAAACTTCAACTTCTGTGTGAGACCAAAGGGAGAGGTGTTTATTTGGTGCAAAATTTATTTTGGGTGGTAGTACATTATCTAATTTAACTGTATGGTCAGTTTAGTTGAACACCATAAGTACAGAGAATCTTGAATAAGGAGTGAGATTTTGTTGGTTTGTCCAGGTTAGTGTGATGCCCAATACATCCCAGAGTAATTTGGGCAATGAATAAAAAGTATTTGCAAAGTTCCCTTGGAGAACTGAGGAGAAAGGAAGAAATATTAAACCTCCCCATTTGGGGCATACCTGATATTCTCACAAGCAATAGGGAAAACCAAATCAATAGGCTGAACCCTTGAGCTTGGGGTTCACCCCTTTGAAACTTATTCCTGCAAAGGATAAGCTAAGCCTACTTATAATTATGCCTAAGAGTCAACCCCAGAGAACCTTTTTTGTTGCTCAGATGTGGCCTCTCTCTAAACCAACTTGACAGGTGAACTCACCGCCTTTCCACCTACATGAGAAATGACTCCCAGGGGTGTAAATTTCCCTGGCAACATGGGACAGAGCTCCCAGGATGAGCCAGGACCTAGCATCATGGGGTTGAGAAAATTTTCTTGACCAAAGAGGGGAAGACAAAAATGAGACAAAATAAAGTTTCAGTGGCTGAGAGATTTCAAACACAGTTGAGAGGTTATCTCGAAGGTTATTCTTATGCATTATATAGATATCCTTTTTTGGCTAATGGTGTATTGGAATATCGAGAGTGAAGTACTGAAACTGCTGATTCTTGAAGATGATTTTATAATGATATTGCTTTTACATTGTGACTGTGTGATTGTGAAAACCTTGGTTCTGATGCTCCCTTTATCCAGGGTATGGACAGATGAGTAAAAAAATATGGATAAAAAATAAATAAATAATAGGGGGGACAAAGGGTAAAATAAATTGAGTACATTGAAATACTAATGGTCAAAAAGAGGGGTGGGGGTATGGGATATATGAGTTTTTTCTTTTTATCTTTTTTTCTGGAGTGATGCAAATGTTCTAAAAATTCTCTGGGGGTGCTTTTTGGCATAATCATAAGTAGGCTTAGATTCTCCTTTGCAGGAATAAGTTTCATAGGGGTAAGCCCCAAGATTGAGGGCTCAGCCTATTCATTTGTTTGTCTCCACTGCTTGCAAAAATATCAGTAATTCCCAAGATTGGGAAGTTTAATATGTCCTCCTTTCTCCCCAGTCCCCCAAGGGGACTTTGCAAATACTTTTTAATTCATTGCCTAAATTATACATCTGGGATGTATTGGGGCATCGAACGAATTTGGACAAACCAACAAAATCTCATTCCCTATTCAAGAGCCCATGTAATTATGGTTGTTCAACTAAAATGACCATACAAGTTAAATTGGATAACGTGAATATTCAAAATAAAAATTTTGCAACAAATAAACATATCTCCCTGTGGTATCACACAGAAGTTGAAGTTTAAAATATAGACCATATCATCCTTTACCCAGTATTCTGATTTACCCTAATCCTATCCAGATCAGCTTCATTCATATCTCTAATCAAAGTCTGATCACTTTTTCAGTGTTTTAACAGTTGCTGTATGGCGTAATGTTGACTTTTTTAGGTTTAGAGCTCTAACTCTTAGTCTCATGTGTCATATAAATATGAAAAGTTCCAGGGAACAATCAGGTTATCCACAAATAGCCCAGTACCTCAGAATTCAGAAATAACAATTACAACTCCAGAATAGATGTGACTGTTGTAAGAGTTTACACTCTAGGACTCTTTACAAAAGGCCCCAACTTAGTAATCCATGCTCTTGACTTCAGTTCAACCTTGTATATTATAGTTAGCCCATGAGTGAGACATGATAATGTTTGTCTTTTTGTGTTTGACATTTCACTCAACATACTGTCCTCAAAGTTTATTCACCACCTCTATGGTTTTTGATGAGAAATCAGCATTTAATCCAATTTATGTTCCCTTGTGTATGACACATTACTTCACTTTTGCATCTCTCAGAATTCTCTCTTTATCATTGGCATTTGACAGTTCGAGTATAACATTCCATGGTGTAGGGCTATTTGGATTTATCCTGTTTGCAGTTCACTGAGCATCTTGGATTATATATGTATGTCTTTTGTAAAATTTAGGAAATTTTCAGCCATCATTTCTTTTGGATAGTCTCTAACTCTTCCTCTTTTTTCTTTTTCTGGGACTCCCACAATGCATGTATTGATGTGCTTGATGGTGTCCCACAGGTTCCTCAGGCTCTGTTCACTTTTCTTCATTCTTTCTCCTTTCTGCTCTGCAGACTGGGTGATTTCACTTGTCTTGTCTTCAAGTTCACTGATTCTTTCTTCTGCCAGCTCCAATCTGCTGTTGAACCCCTTTAGGGAATTGTTAACTTCTGTTACTGTGGTTTTCAGCTCTATTGAGTACCTTTTCATAATTTCCATCTCTATATTAATATTATCTGTGTGTTCATCTCTTATTTTCCTAATTTCCTTTAGTTCTTTGTCCATGTTTTCCTTTGGCTCTTTGAGCATATTTAGGACATTTTTTAAAAAGTCTTTGTCTAGCACACCCTAGCCTGGTCCTCCTGATTCATGGTTTTTAATGCTTTAACATTCATTTTTCCTGGGCCAAAGAAGCTTCTTTATTCTTTATAAGTTCTGTTGAAACCTAAATATTTGGTATTTTAATGTGTTATCACTGGAATAATGGACTCCACTTTAAGATTATTTTCAGCTAGTATTATAAAGAGCTTTCCTTGAATTCCAAAAAAGGAAGAGAGACAGAGAGAGAGAAGGAAAGAAAGAAAAGAGACACCTTTTCCAGGATTTTCAGATTGGCCTGTGCTAGTGGTCTCTTTCAGGGTTTATCCATACAATGAATTTAGAGAATATCTACAGACCAAAGCATAGGGCCTTTCTGCATCTTTTCTGGGCCAAGCATGCATGACCCCAGGAATTTCTCATTGCATAGAGATGAATGTCCCCTCTTTCCTAGGAAATCATCTCCTCATGGTCCCAGGCCCTGCTGTCTGTGTTCCATAACCAGCAACCCCTCCATGGCAGCTTTGATCTGACTGTTCTCCCACAGCTTCCAGTGAGAGCTCTGTGAGCTTTCTCTACGCACACAGCAAGTTTGGGAATGGCAAGCTTGTGAAAGTGTCCTGGTTCAGTCCCTCTGGCCACCACCAGACAGAGTGAGCCAGGCCTACATGTTCCCAGCAGGCACACAAGGTTTACTATGCTCTGTCTGAAAGCAGGACCAGGCGTCCACACTGGGAGAATAGTCTGGCTCTGTGCCACGCTGGTAAGAGATGGAGGCGAGGCCAGCCAGGACGCCATGAGATCCCACTTTCAAGCTGCCTTTTTCTTCATTCGGTGTGCACTTTGTCACTGCAATCCCTTAACTGTTTTCTAGAACTTTGAGAAAGATGTTTCTTCTGGGTTTTGCTGGTTGTTCAAAGCTTCTGTGGGGAGACAGAGCCCTGGAGCATCTCACTTTGCATCTTGACTGGGGCAGACAATTACAGGAAATATGTCTCCATTTTTTTTCAAACACTTCTTCCTCTTCATTTGAACGTTTCTCTCTATCTAGGACTTTTATTATCCAGATGTTAGCACTCTGCTTCGATCCTCCAAGTAACTTAGTATTTTATTACATTTTATGTAGCTTTGTCCTTTTCTTCTGAAATATTTCCTCCACCTGAACTTCCAAGTTGCTAATTTATGCTGCAGCTCTACCCATTCCGTTATTTAGCCATCTGATAGGCTCATTTCAAATATTATATTTTCATACCTAATAGTTCTTGTTTTTTTTTCATGTTTTCTTGTTTTTGTTTATGTTGCCATTTTCTTCCTGTTGAAGATTGAGTCATGTCACCCACAAAAGGCATCTTTAGGTCCCAACCCTGTTGCTGTGAGTGTGAACCCATTTGAAATATGACCTTTGAAGATGTTATCAAGTTGTACTTCAATTGAGTAAGTGGGCTTAATCCAATATGGTTGAAGTCCTTGTAAACAAAGGAAAGTGAGCACAGAAAGAAAAGCCACAGGGAGCATCCAGAAGCTAAAAGTCAGCGAAACCTAGAAGAGAAAGAAGATGCCACCGCATTGCTATGTGACAGAAAAGCCAGGGAACCCCAAAGATTGCCAGCCAGCCGGTATCTGGGGGCAAGTTACTGACCCAGGAAGAAGCAAGCCTGCTAGTCTCCGAAACCACGAGCAAATAAATGTATGTTGTTATACCAACCTATTGTGTGGTATTTGTCTTAGCAACTAGGAAACTAAAACGCTTCCCTTATGTTTATTAGACCAATATTAAATTATAGGTTCATCTGTTTTCATATGTCTACTCGGAATCTGTCATCTGTGGGGTTTTTTGTCCACTTCAAATAGTTCTAAAATGTCTTGTTACTTTGACCTGTGAGTTCATTTCTCCTGGCAGTATAGGCCAGTCTGTTGGAAAAAACATATAGGGGAAGGACAGTCCTAATTAGCTAATTCCTAATAAGCCCAAATTAGCTCAGAGGGTAAATGTTTTAGTTTCCTAAAGCTGCTGGAATGCAATGCAATGAAAATGGGTTGGCTTTTATAAAGGCAAATTATTAAGTCACAAATGTACAGTTCTAAGGCCATAAAAACATCCAAACTAAGGTATCTGGAGAAAGATACCTTGACTTAAGAAAAGTTGATGTCTGTCACATGGGAAGGACCATGGATGGCATCTGCTGGTGCATGTTCCCATCTCCAATGCTTCCAGCTTCTGGTTCCAGTGGCTTCCTCTCTAAGTATCTGTAGGCCTTCATTTAGCTTCCCTGGCTTCTGGCTTGCTTAGCATCTCAAGGGAAGGCACATGGTGACATCTGCTGGACTCTGTATGTCCAGACGTCTGTGTCTAGGTGTCTGTCTTCTCTGTCAGCCTCCAAGCATCTCCAAATGTCTGCACCTGTGTCAGCTCTGGTTTCTGTCTAGCTTCTGTCAGCTCTCTCAGCTCCTGGTGTCTCCTGGGGCTTCTGCATTTCCAAACATCTGTGTCTGCATCTGCATCTGAGGTTTCTCAAAAGTGTTTCCCCTTTTAAAGGACTCCAATAAACTAATCAAGACCCACTTTCAATGGGCAGAGTCATATCTCCATCTAAACAAAAGGTCACAGCCACAGTTGGCTATGTCACATCTCCATGGAATCAATCCAGTCAGAGTCTCTACCCTACAATATTGGATCAGGATCAAGGGAACATGTTTCTAAAAATTCCAATGCCCAGAAACACCCATTACCAATTAAATCATAACCTCTGGGGGCGGGACCCAGGCGTCAACATTTAACAAATATATTCTCCAGGTAAATCCAGCGTGCACCCTAGTGTGAGAACCACTGCAGTAGACAGGAAAGCTTTAGGCTTAGAATCAGGAGTTCTGGTTTCAATCCTATTGCAGCTGTGTTTCAACTATGTGCAAATTATTTCACTTAGAGCATTTCAATTTCCCTGTCAGAAAATAGAAACTCTCCCTCCCAGGGTTATTGAGAAATTTCAGCGAGGTAATGTTAAGTGAAAGACCCAGCACAGACACCGGAGCAATAAATATTAGTAGTATCTGAGTTGCTCCTATTTGAACATTTTTTAGCTTAGCAGACTGTGATCAAGTCAGCATCCCGGAGATGCATGCTAGTACCCAGGAAATCTGCTCTAGGCTTCCTCCAGAAATGAATGAAAAGGCTTTGTTAACTCTGAGCAGCCCCTCCTTTTTACACTGGACGTTGGCCCAGGCCACCCCAAAGCTTTGCGTTCTGCCCTTTCTTGGAGGCAGACCTTTTCATGAGATTGACCTCTAGGGGGCGCGCTGTCTCCAGAACCCATGAGGACCTAGGGAACAGGGAAAGCCGCTCTGTGGCTGTGAGGAGTGCTGACCTTCCGCAATTCCCCTTGCGCCCCGAGGCCACTTCCCTGCAGTAAGCCCTCGCGGGGTACACTGCGTGCAGTGGCTGCTCTGAGCACACCCTGACACCCACGGTAATACCTCACTTACTCTGGACAGCCCAGTCTTCTTCACAAATGAGAAAATTAAGGCCCAGAGAGGTTAAGTAGCTAACCCAGGGTCACACAGCTGGCGGCCATTAAACCCAGATATACCTGACTCTAAAACGAGCCAAACAGCTTTGCAGCCAGGCAAAGCCCCTACTGCCCAGCCCTCCAAAGCAGGGAAAGGGCTTGCAGACTGGTGACGTGCCCTGGAAAGATCCTAGAGACAAGAACAGCTGAACAGCCTTTATTACTTTCCTTTCTCTCCCCTGAACCTAACTGGCACTCCCATAGCCCATGTGACCCTACCAGTCTGTGCACCCACTGGTAGTTTTTTACTGCCTTGATTTATTCCAAAAGTGGAGTTAAGGGCTTTTTTCCTTTTTTTTTTTTTTCCTCCCCTTCTCTGTCCCTCAGGGTGGTTAATTTCCCCAGCCACTCCAAAGGAGTGGGTTACGACTGTTTAGGAGTGGGTATTTTAAATGTTTACTACCCCTTCATTGAAGGAGTCAGGACACATGGGCAGGCACCAGGAATCGAACCCGGGTCTCTGGCATGACAGGCGAGAACTCTACCTGCTGAGCCACCATGGCCCGCCCTCAGGACACATTTTAAAAAGCAATAGCAGTAACTACAAGTAATCAACCACTAAAGTCTACACTGCTGGGCATGGCAGAGTTAGCCCACCCTCACCTCCCAAACACCCTCTTATGCCAGGAAAAATAGCCAGTGTTAATTTGATGTTCTCTGTCACTGAATTTTACTTGGAGGCTGTCCAACTCCTTGCAATTATCCATTCACCCATCCATCTATCCATCCACCCATCCACACATCCACCCACCAATCCTCCATCCAATCTTCCACTCATCCAGTCACCCATCCACCCATCCATCCCTCCATCTACCTATGCACTTACCCATCCATCCACTCACCTGTCTACCCACCTATTCATGCATTCATCCCAACAGTTCAGAGTCTACAGTATGCAGTCTCTGTGCTGTGGCTGCAGAGAGGTGTGTCTGGACCAGATCTGCCCACAGGACTTGGGATCCAGTAAAGGAACACCCATGGGAGAACTGACAACAAGAGGAGATTCAGAGAACACACTTTAATAAAGGGTATATTCATGCAAAGGATGCCAATTCATTCTAGTGTTGTTGTTCGGCCGGGCAGCAATTATTTTTAAGAGGTGGAATAATTAGAGGAAAGAGAGCAGGCAGGCTGGGATTCGAGTCTTTGGTCTTCCACTAAGCAACCCTGAGATGGTGGACAAGGCCCTTGGCTTCTGTGTTTGCACAATAGTCTCCTATCTGGCCCTCCTGGTCTCTCATGTCACAAGCTGGTCCCATCAATTACAGCAGCCTTGAAACTCCTTTCATATCTCTCCAGCTTGCAGCATAGCTCACAAGGCATGTCCACGTGCAAAATGAGCTGTATAAAACCCCTGGAAAAGAGAAGCCAGGGCTATGAGCACCTCCCTTCCTGAGCCTTCCCGTTGGGCATTTGTTCTGGAGGTTAGTGGACCACAGCTCACCTCTGTGGCTTTTGTTTGCGCTTCTCGTTTCTTTGTTCACAGATGTTGTTACGAGCTGACTTGTGTCCCCCCAAAAGATATATTGAAGTCCTAAACCCGAGCGCCTCCAAATGTGACTTTATTTAGAAGTAGGTTCATGCTGATGCAATCATTTGAGATGAGGTTGTACTGGAGTGGGGTGGGCCTTTAATCCAATATAAGAAGGGGAGAGGAGGTGCAGAGACAGAGATGCAGGGAAGAGGGTCTGTGAAAACAGAGGTAGGACTGGAGTTGCGCAGTCATCAGCCAAGGATTACCGGCCACCGCCAGGAGCTAACAGAGGCAAGAAAGGATCCTAGTGCATCCTGAGAAAGCACAGCCCTTGTTCTCATCTTGACTCCAGACTTCTGGTCTCCAGACCTGTGGGAGACCAAATGCCTGGTGTTTTATGTCACCCAGTTTGTGGTTATTTGTTACAATATCCCTAGGAAACTGGGATGCTTGTCTTTCATGTCACAAGCTGGTCTCATCAATTACCAGCCTTGAAACTCCTTTAATATCTCTCCAGCCTACAGCATCATCACAAGGCATGTCCATGTGATCACCAATATCTAAGCAAATACCATTGAGCATCAAGGAGCCAAAGGCACTCGGAAGTCATATTAGAAGGGCAGGAAGTCTATAGAACAATAGCTGTTCCTTGGGGAAAGACATAAATGACTCAGATCCCCAGGAATGGAGAGTTCCCTTCCACAAATCTGGTGCCCAGGGACCTAAATCTGTCCATGCAAATCACCAGCAGAAGTAAGGAGACAGCACAGCATATGGAGGCAGGTAGGGTGAGAGACAGGTGCTGGCTTTGTGAATTTGGGTCACTGAGCCTGGTTCCTGGTCTCTGAACCTTGTTCCCTCATCTGCAAAATGAGGACAGCAAAATCAACTGCATGGGATATCTACGGGGCCATGTGAAATGATGGATGCAAGACACTGAGACATGGCATATGCTAAATAAATGGCAAATATTTTTTGTAAAGAGAGTTTCCTTCCCAGGGGTACTTGCATCTTGACAGGGCACACAGTCCAATCAAAGAATCATCTCATAGTGTGAAATTGCAGGACACACCCGGGAAGGAAAATGCCTTTGGAAGAATTGGTCACCTTTCCACTGCCATTAGATCATAGCAGGTGGGCAGCTACCAATCAGAAAAGTGGTTCTGATATTAGAATATTAGGACAATTATCAGAATAATTCGGACTGCCTTGTATTTGTAAAATGATTCAGAGTTTTAATGAATTTTTATTTGTATTGGCTCATTAGACTCTAACAGTGGCCCCTTTAGACAATAAGGATAGATGTCATAATCCCATTGAACAGGTGAAGAAATGGGAGCCCAAAGAGTTGAAATGACTTCCTAAGAAATGCATAAGCTGAGAGGTCTGATCCCTCTTGGTTCCGAGCTCACTGCCCTGTCCACTATTCCCCCAACACGAAAGATGAGATTTTGGAAACTTAACTGGGCTTTGGAGAGCCACCACACGCTACTGTCACATCATGTCCCACAGTGGGCAAGGCAGCTGTTCTGAGGGCACTCATCCCAATTGCACACTGGGAATCACCCCCAATTTTATTCTCCAGCTTCTTAGGCACAGCTTTGCCCTGTGCAATGTCCAGTACCGAAACCTTGATCTTGCCCTGCAAACTGGCAAGATGCCTTCTCCATCCTTCTCCGTCTCGGTAAAGCGTGCTTCCATCTGTCCATCTCCTCCCGGGCACTTGGCTCCTCCCATGCCCACACCCACACATGCCATTGCTCTGTCTTAGTTCCTTCTCCAAAGTAGAGCTCAAGCTCCATAGCCCTAATCCTGAAGAGCATTTTCTCTATCTAACTTGAGTTTGCATCAGAATCACTGGGAGAGTTCAGAAATCTCAGATTGCAGGACCAAAACCCCAGAGTTTCTGCTTGGGGGCAAGAATGTGCATTTTTAACTAGTTCCCACTGGCTGCTGCTGGTCCAGGGACCACACTTTGAGAACCTATTGTCAAAATAACTAGAATAGCTTCCTAATGCCACTAGATCTTCCTAGAATCCTTTCTTTGTACAGCAGTTAGAGCAATCTTTCAGAAATATCGACTGGATCATATAACTTCCCAGCCTAAACCCCTCCATGGCTTCCCATTTCACTTAGAATAAAATTCAAAATCTTCCCCACCACCCAGCCATATATGATCTCTCCAGCCTCGTCTAAAGATCCTTTCCTCTTCACTGTAATGTTTTAGGTATAGTCAAACAGTCCCTTCATCAGGCCAAATTCTTTCCACCTCAGGACCTTTGTACAAGCCATTCCTTGTGCCAGCTACCCTCTTCCTCCACTCTTTATCTGCTAAACTCCTTTTCAGCCTTCAGACCTTAAATTCAACCTCATTTCCTCAGAGAGACCTTCGCTGACCTTCCAGCTTGGTCATATTTCCTGTTTTCTATTTTCTTAGTGTCAAGTGCAATTTTACTTCATTGCCCTTATTGTAATTTATAATTATACATTTTAGTGCACAGGTATTTGTTTACTGTCCATCTCTCTCCCAAAAATGTCTCTCTCCCATGAGGGTGGAGACTGTCTAGTCTTGCATGCCTAGTTGAGTGTGGGCACAACGCGCCCTTGGAGTTCATGCCATCATACTAAAAGGCATGTCACCCAGACTGGTTGTCTGCCAGTCTGCCGGTCTCCCCATCATCCTTCCTCACTCATTAAGGACCCGCGTCGTAGGCTGACTGTCTTCGTTTCAACAACCTCTTCTGTCAGTAGTTGGGGAATGACCCATCCTGCACCTTGGCCTCTCAGTTCTTTGACCTCCTCACCTCAGCCTCCCACCCTGGAGATCCCATACTTGACCTTGTCATCATCACTAGCCTTGTCGCCTCTAATCTCACTTTCGAGTCCCTTGTTTCTTGACCACCACTTCCGCTTTTTCTGGCTCACTGGCTATTATACTCCTGCCCCAGCAATTATCTGACCTTGTCAAGACCCACAACTCATTGGCTTTATCATTTCTTCATCATCCATCATCTCTTCATTTTTCTCTTCCTCCCTGACCCAACTATCTTTAAAAACACTTCCTCATAAATACCATGAACTCCCTGGTTCCCTCTTCTTATTCAGTACTTGAACAGTAAAGCCTCAACCTTGGTATAAATCAACTGTCCCCCTACTCCATCCCTGGACCCAAGATAAAAGAGAAAACACCAGCTGGGTGGGTATTCTCACTTTAAATCAAAGGTCACAAACCCCAAAGATGCCTACACATTGCCCCCCAAGCCCACAGATTTCCCTTCCTACTCAAAAAGTGGACCCTGGACCTATAGTGCAGGCATCCCCAGGGAGTTTGTCACACATGCAGAACCTCAGGTCTACTCCAGACCTACTGAACCAGAGCTGACAGATGAACAAGTTCTCCAGGTGGTTCAGGTCCACCCTAAAGTGTGAGACATCACTCGTCAACTTCTTCTTTCTCCTGGGACCTCTTGAACTCCCCCATCCCCCACCATGCTCAGCCTCATGTTTTCCTGGGAATTAGGAAGCAGCCACACCCTACCCTTCATCTTCCCCTCACCACATCTTCCAACCTCCTTCCATCTGCATCTGAATTCCCCTTAACAAGGGGGAAGAGCGTCCAACTTGGCCAGGAGGCCACTTCTTTTCCTTATCCCCTGGGTTTCATCTCTTCTCTTTCCACCATTCTTGAATCCCCAGCATCTTCTTGGCCTCAGGATGTGTTCTAGTCCCATCTTAAAAGACTATCTCCTGATCCCATATCCCTTTCCTACTGCCCATTTTTTGGCTTCACAGCAAAACTCTTGCGATACTGTTTCTCCCAATATTCTCCTGGCTACCTTCTTCTTTGGGTCTTTGCTCCAATGTTGTCTTCTCGGAGAAACTTTCTGTGACCATCCTATGTAAAATAGCACACACACCCCCCCCCAACACACGCACTGAGTTATCTTGAGTTATCTCTATAGCACCTATCACCACCCAGTATAGCAGACATTTTTTTAGTGTTTGTCTCCCCACACTCAGATGTTCACAGCCACATCTCTGGGCTCTGCAAGTGGCTCTTGGTGCTTAGTGAGTAGGGATTAGCATGGAGTGCCAATGTCAGGAAGAGTCAGGAAGCTACAAAGAGAGACCCAGAAGAGCAAGACCTCTGGGACTTCTGCATTTAACAGGGGTTGATGAGCCATCCTCCCTTCATCCCTCTCATAGTCTCAGGGTTCATATGTTGTTAGGATATAGAAACACACTCGTTGTCTCAAGTAGAAGGTAGGGGTGGAAGGTTGCTATAAGAATAAAGAGAATCTCACCGAAGCATATGTGGGAAGTTCAGAGAGGCCTCACAGGCATTGGAAAGTCATCAGGTGGTCTCCAGGGCTAGCTTCTCCTGGAGATTCCCTGCTACAATGTATTGGGTTGACCGATGTGGAACTAATTGGATTTATGGAAAGGTTGGTGGTTGTCTTCTGAAGTTAGATAATTAGAGACCCATTGTTTCTACCCTGCTATCTCTCAGCTCCCATATTCTTAGGGAAGGAGCCGCTGTGTCATAAGGATCCTGGAGGAATTCCATGGTGAAGTCTCCAGGGTGAGGAGCTGAGGCTGCCTGCCATCAGCCATGTGAGTGGCCACCTTGCAAGGGGACTCCGCAGCCCCAGGCAAGCTTCACTTCCTCTTTCCCACTCCTTGCTCTTGTTCTCTCACTTTCTGTGGCCAGACGTTTCTCCCACTTTTCTCTGCAGATCGTCTTTCTGTGCTTTCTTTTTGTTTTTTTGTTTGTTTGTTTTGGCTCTAAAAAAGCGAATTTATTAAGTTACAAGTTTACAATTCTAAGGAAGTGAAAGTGTCCAAATTAAGGCACCAATAAAAGGTTATCTTCACTCAAGAAAGTGATGCCATCCGGAACACCTCTGTTAGCCTGAAGGCATGTGGCTGGCATCTGCTGGTCTTTGTTCCAGGTTCATTGCTTCCAGCTTCTTTTTTAAAAATATTTTTATTGCAAAAACAGTATACAAACACTCGAACATCTTTGACATGCAAACATTCCATACATGGTGTACAATCAGTGGCTCACAATATAATCACATAGTTGTTTATTCATCACTATGATCATTTTTTTAACATTTGCATCACTCTATCAAAAGAAATAGAAAAGAAAAAAATTTTATATAACATACCCCTTGCCCCTCCCTCTCATTGACCACTAGTATTTCTATCTACTAAATTTATTTTAACTTTTGTTCCCCTTATTATTTGTTTATTTTTATCCATATTTATCACTCATCTGTCCATACCCTAGATAAAAAGAGCATCAGACACAAGGTTTTCTCAACCACATAGTCACATTGTAAAAGCTGTATCATTATGTAATCATCTTCAAGAAACAAGGCTACAGTTCCAGGTTCTTCCCACTAGCCACTCTAAAACATCATAAACTAAAAAGGGGATATCTATATAATGCATAAGAATAAATTCCAGGATAACCTCTTGACTCTGAAATTTCTCAGCCACTGACACTTTATTTTGTCACATTTCTCTCTTTTCCCTTTTGGTCCAGAAGGTGTTTTCAATCCCTTTATGTGGGCCCTGGCTCATTCTGGGATTTCTGTCCCACGTTGCCAGGGAGATTTACACCCATGGGAGTCATGTCCCATGTGGAAGGGGAGAGGGCAGTGAGTTCACTTGCCATCAGCTTAGAGAGAGAGAAACCACATCTGAGTAACAAAAGAGGTTATCTAGGGGTGACTCTTAGGTCTAATTTTAAGTAGGCTTAGCCTATCCTTTGCAGGAATAAGTTTCATAGGGGTGAACCCCAAGATCGAGGGCTCATCTTATTGATTTGGTTGTCCCCACTGCTTGCAAGAATATAAAAAATCCTCCAAGTGGGGAAGTTGACTATTTCCTCCTTTCCCCCCATTCCCCCAAGGGGACTTTGCAAAGACTTCTTTATTCGCTGTCCAAATAACTCTGGGATTTATCAGGGCATCACCCTAACCTGGACAAACCAACAAAATCTCATGCCCTACTCAAGATTCTATGTACTTATGATGTTCAATTAAACTGACCATACAAGTTAAATTAGGAAACACACTATCCAAAATATAATTTTTGCACCAAATAAACTCTCTCCCTTTATTCTAACTCAGATGTTGAGGTTTGAAAATATGGTGTAAAATTTACCCAGTCCTGGACGGTGCGATAGTGGCTCAGTGGCAGAATTCTCGCCTGCCATGCTGGATGCTGGAGACTCGGGTTCGATTCCTGGTGCCTGCCCATGCAAAAAACAAATAACAACAACAACAAAATACTGAAAATTTACCCAGTCTTCTGATATACCTTGGTCCTACCAACTCAGCTTCATTCATATTTCTACTCAACGTCTGATCTGTGCTTGCTTTTTATTGTGCAAATGGTAAAAAATGGTTGTCAATTTTTGGTTACACCAGGGGTTGGCAAAGTTTTTCTCTAAAGGACGATATAGTAAATATTTTAGGAATTGAAGGTTGTTTCGGTTTGCTAAAGCTACTGGAATGCAATATACCAGAAATGGAACTGCTTTTAAAAACGAAATTTTATAAGTTACAAGTTTACAGTTCTAAGGCTATTAAAATGTTCCAACTAAGGCATCCAGGGAAAGATACCTTGACTCAAGAAAGACTGATGGGTCCAGAACACTTCTTTCAGCTGGAAGGCATGTGCCCAGTATTTGCTGGGGTCATTGGCTTTTTTGTTTCAAACAGCTTCCCCAAGGGCATTTACTTTCTGTATCTCCAAACATCTGGGTCTCAAAGTGTTGGCTCTGTTGCTTCTCCAAGCATCTAAGGTTTCTCCGAAATGTTTCCCCTTTTAAAGTAGTACTAATCAAGAGTCACATCTCCATCTAATCAAAGGTCACACTCCCAACTGGAAGTGTCACACCTCCATGGAAATGATCCAGTCAAAGTTTAAACCCTAGGTGGCGGAGCAAGACGGAGCATACTGAAGCATGGAATTTAGTTCATCCTACAGAGAAACTATTAAGTAGCTAAGAATTGTATGGAACAACTGCCGAGGGACATCAGTGACTGGACATACATCACACACCAGTCTGTAATGAGATCCCACACAGAATTGGAAGTGTCCCAAGCCCCAGAGGCCAGCAACCCTCACCCATGGTCATGACAGGCTGGTTCCCCAAAGAGAAAGAAAACAGACTTTACTAGTTGCAAAAAAGTTTGCTCAACCAAACTCCAATTGTGGAATTAACAAATTCTGACTACTGACAATAGGCCCTGAGCTCAGATAAACGTGGAGTAAGCACTAATGGAACCAGGAATTTTCACTCCAGTAGAGACACAGTAGGGCTGATGGAAAATATATAAATAAATAAATAAATAAATAACCAGAAGCTTTTAAAGTTGGACAGCACAAAATACTGGAAAAGGGCTGGATCCCAATAAAAGGAAGAATGTAGAGCTTAGGGACACATGGACTCATGTACCAATTCCAGCTTTTAGACCGGTAAATCCAGTGAGCAGTGGTTTCACTCTGAAAAGCCTTATTTTTCTTTATTTCTTTTCCTTTTAACTTCTTAACAGCTCATTAAATAGAACTGGAAGGACTCTCGGGCTCCAGCACTGCCCAGGCAAGGGTGGAATTCAGGCATGTCTGAGAGAAAATAGCAGTTCCATAAAGTATGTATCTTCCCCAAGAAAAGGGGGGCATGGCCTAGCTCAAATGGAGGCCTTCCTGCACAAAATTCAGGCCCCAGGGGCTGGAAAAAAGAAGCAATCAAACTCTACCCACTACCTCATCTTGGGTCTCAACCACACCCTGGCAGGGAGAGGCTGCTGAAATTAAAGGCACCACATCACTTTGTGCTGGTGGGAAATGTGGGCTCACATGCACCACATGCTGGGTAGGATAGGAAAAGCACAGAGAGTAGAGGTTTTGTAAGAAAGTCTAACAACCTGAGGGTCTCACCCTCAAGGAAACTTGACACTGGCAACTCTCTCCTGATATGTGGGCCTGTCTGGTCTGGGAAAATTTGACTGGGGTCAGTAATATCTGAGGAGACCCTCCTCAAACAAAAAAAGTCTCCATAATGAAATCCAACATGGCAGCTATATCCCACCAGTCATGGGCTTGTAGACCTCTGACTTGTTGTCCAGCTCCTCCAGCCCCATATGCTGTCCCAGCTTGGGGCTGGTTCAGGGGACACGCAACAGGCTGGGAGTTGAGCCTGGGTCTCCAGTGTGGTAGACAGCTATTCTGCCGCTGGAGTACCCATGTACCCCAGCCTAGTTTCTAATAGACCCTTCATTTGAATTGTATTCGCCATATGAGATCTGGACCTTGATTTAGTGGAGAATTACTGACAAAGTGTAGAAGGAAACACGTGGCAAAAACCAAGTAAATAAAAACTTTTAGAAGAGTGAAGGAAACCAACTTGCAAAACAACCATATCAAGATAATCAAATGACCTGAACACAACAGAAAATCATAAAGCACAAGAAGATTCAAGCAGAAATGGCCCAGCCAAATGACCAAATCAAAATCCCAGAGGGGATACAGAATATGGAACAATTACTCAAGGATATTTATAAAGAAATAAAGTGTGGTAGTTAGATTCAGTTGTCAATTTGGCCATGTGAAGGTACCTAGTTCTGTTGCTGTGGACGTGAGCCAATGGTACATGAACTTCATCATGTTGCTGATTACATCTGCAGTCAGCTAGAAGGCGTACCTGCTGCAAAGAACGACGTTTGACTTAATTGGCTGGTGCTTAAATGAGAAAGCGCAACATAGCACAGCCAAGCAGCTCGGCATACCTCATCTCATTC
>PVIY010040886.1:0-22038 GCA_004026745.1 Myrmecophaga tridactyla | reverse complement strand
TGTAAAAATTTTTTTTTTCTGTTTGTTATATTTTTCTGTTGTCTTTTTATTTCTTTTTCTGAATTGATGCTAATGTTCTGGGAAATGATCATGATGATGAATATGCAACTATGTGATGATATTGTGAATTGCTGAGTGTATGTGTTGGGAATGTTTGTGTTTCTTGTAATTTTTTTTAATTAATAAAAAATTTTTTAAAAATGGGCAAAAAGAATTGATTAGACATTTCACCGTGGTTTTTAAGCATATGAAAAGATGTTCAAAATCATTCATCACTAGGAAAATGCAAATTAAAACCACAATAAAACACTACCTCACATCCACTAGAATGGCCATAATTAAAAAGAAAGACAAAAAAAATATTAGTGAGGAAATAGAAAAATTGGAACCCTCACACACTGCTGGTGCGAATGTAAAATGCACAGCCAATTTCTTCAAAAAGTAAACATAGATTTACCCTATAACCCAGAAATTTCACTCGTTGGGGTAGGTCCAAGAGAAATGAAAACATGCCCACAGGAGGACTTGTACATGATGTCCATCGCAGCTTTATTCACAATGCCATAAAAGTGGAAGTCACCCAAATGCCCACCAGCTGGTGAGTAGAGAAGAAAAGGTCCACCACAGGCAGGAATACTAGTCCAGCCATAAAAGGGAACCAGCTCTGGAAGATGGGACCAGGGGATGGACCCCAAGTCACTGTGCTGTGGGAAAGCACTAGACACCTATAATTTGTAGATTCCATTGCTACAAAATTTCAAAAAAAGGAAAAATCTATAGAGACAAAAAGCAAATCAAGCAACTGCCCGGGCGTGGGGACAAGAAGTGACTGCAAATGGCAAAGGGATCTTTGAGGTGGCAGAAACGTTCCAAGCTGGGCTGTGGAGATGGTTGTGCAACTCAAAAACGTGCTAAAAATCATTGAGCAGTTCGCTTAAAGTGGGCGGATTTTATGGAATGTAAATTACACCTCAATAAAGCAGTTTTAAAAATACCTTTCTTGGGTTTTATTAGATTTCCGTTTAATTCTCTGAAAAGGAAATGTTTAAAGTGGCATAGAGTTTAAATGGGGATTTTATTTATTACTAAAAATATAGCCTATGGGCGGGCCACGGTGGCTCAGCAGGTAAGAACGCTTGCCTGCCATGCCCAAGGACCCGGGTTTGATTCCCGGTGCCTGCCCATGTTAAAATATATATATATACACATATATATATAGCCTAGCCAGTTGGGGAAAACAGCCCGACCGGGCCCACGGCGCTGGAGGTGCACGCGGCGGGCAGGGGCCCCAGTCACCCGTCCGGTCTTTTCCGGCCGCAGCTCACCGAGCCGCCCCGCACGCCCTGCACCCCTCCCTCCCCGCGCCCTAGAGAGGCCCCGGGCAGCCGCTCGGCGCACTGAACAGGGGGGTGCCGGCCGCTGTCGGTTCCCAGTGGGCCTGGGCGGGCCCCGCCGGGCGGAAAGGGCGGTGGGAAGGGGAGCGCAGAGCCCAGATGCTGTCGGGGGACCACAGCCCATGCGGGACGGCCGGAGCGAAGCCAAGGGGCTGGGGAAGCCCGAGGGAGGCCGGGGAGGGGCCCCGGCGGCTGCGGATGGGGCGGGAGGTGGAGGGGGCCTGGGGAGGCTGCAGGAGGGGGCGCGGTGTCGTCCGGGGAGGGAGACTCTGAGGAGGGTGGTTAGGTCGCCGGGGGGGACCTTGGGCACATTTGCAGGATCCGGGAGGGGATCAGGGAGCCTAGCACCGGCGGCGCCTTGAGAACAGCCCTGCGTCAGGCCCTCGAGAACAGAAGCTTTGGGGGCGTGAGGCCTGGGAAGACACCGCGTTGTCGAGGGGGCAGCCGGGCCCCAACCCCAGACGGAGCGGGAGGCACCCAGGGAGGCTGGGGCAGGGTCCGGTGCAGATCTTGAAGCAGGGCTGTGCGTCCAGCCTGCCCCCTCCCACCCTACCCTCAGCCCTGCTCCTCCATGAGCACCCACCCCAAGCAGGGTCTTCTCCACCCGGTGTTTCTGGGTCCCCAAGAGATGAGACTCTAGGGGATGACCAGGGTGCAAGCCCCACTCCCTCCCCTGCCCCGTTGTCCCTGTACACCTGAGCCCCAGGCTGTGTCCTCGGCTCCCTGTCACCTGTGGACCCCACTGGCCCTGGGGGGAAGACAGGTTTTCAGCCCCATTTTGCATCTGGGGATCCTGTGCGGGAACTGAGACCAGAGCTGGAGAGTCCAGCAGGCAGAACCGCACACACTCCACAGCCAGAGGCAGGCAGGGGAGTTCCCTCACTGGACATTGCACAGGCAGATGGCCCCATATGGCCTGGGGCAAAGGACCCCTCTGGGCCCTAGCCTGGCTTCCTTCCCTGCCCACTCTCCTGCCACCCAACCAATGGGCCACTGGGAGGCAGGCCAGTGGGCCAGGCTTTGGTGGCCACATGGAGTCAGGACAGGGACAGAACCTTCCAGAGGCTGGGCCGGGCGAGGTGGGGGGCCAGTGGACTGGGACGGAGGCCCTTTGGAGAGGGGGTCCTCAGTGTGTGCGCCTGCGTGGGGGTGGAGCCCCTTCAGGCGTCCTCGGCCTGCTCCTTGCTTGGGCCACTGGACTTTCCACCTCCCAAACCATCTCGAACAGCCTCCCACTCCCTTCCTTGGAGAACCCCAGCAGGACTCACCATCGCCCTCCTCTGGAACGCACCCCCCATCCCCTGGCCAGCCCCTCGCATCACCTGACATCCACCCCCCACCACTCCAGCTGTTGGCCATCTCCACAGGACCTCAGGACCCCACCTGCCCGGCACACCGCCTACCTCTTCCCTGCAGCAGCTTGGCCCATTGGACAAGCTCCCATTGTCCCCCAGGCTCTAGCCATTTCCCGCCTCCCATCTTAGCACCAGTGTCCCTCTGGGGATCCAAGTCCCCCTAATCCCATATTATCTCAATGCCTCTGTAGTGGCTGTCAGCTGTGAACACACCAGGAAGCTGATGGTCCCAGGACAGGGACCCAGAGAAGCCCTTGAACCCCTCCAGGCAGTTGTTGGTAGCCTGGCCACAGCACACACAACACCCACTGGTGCCCACGCTGCCACAGAAGCCCGGGGGCACGAGGGCTGGAGGGCAGAGCCTCTCAGTGGACCGCAGGCCCCTATGCTCCCCAGGTGCCTCCACCTCTCTCCCAGCCCCAAGCCCTCCTGCCACCACCTCCCCGGCCTCCAGGGGCCCTGGCTGGTCCCAGAAGCCTTCCATCAGGTAGCTGAGCCCCTAAGGGAGTGTGCCAACCCCACGGCTGCCACGCCCAGTAGCAGAGGAGGCTCTGAGTCTGAGTACACGGTGCTGCCTGGACCAGGGCCTGCACGGGGCATGCACACACGTACACAGACCCACTCACACATCCATCCATGCACGCTCAGACATCCAGAGATTCATGCACACTGGCACACACCAATTTACACAGCAACATACATGCACAGACACACAGGTGTGTCCATACACATGAATACATGCATGCATGCACATTCATGGGCACACACTGGTATGCACACACTCAGGATTGCACACCCACAGAGCCACAGGCACATAAAGATCCTTTCTGGGGCCTGGTGGATCTGTCAGCCTTTGGACGGGACACTGAGGCAGCTCCTGAATGTCCTGTGCGGGCGCAGGGCTGGGACTCTGGGCCCCTCCAGCGCCAGGCCCCAAGCTGCCTGGCCCTCACCTGAGCCCTGCAGCAGCCACTGCCTGCTACAGCACCAGCCACGCTGTCCAGGAGCATTGGGGGTTCTTCTGGTCCTGGGTGTGGTTGCCCCCCAACGCACACACACACACTGCAGCCCATGGAGAAGAAGCTGAGGAATCCGGGCCAGGTGGAGCCCCCGCCTCAGGCTGTGGGGTGGGGTCACTGAGCAGGAGGCTGGTGAGGAGCCTGGGCAGCCCTGGGGCCTGAGTCCAGAGTTGCAGGTGACCCCTGCAAACCTGCCCTGCAGAGTGCCCACCACGGGGGTTGGGGGCACACAGGCTTCCCTACATCGCACATCCAGCCAGGGGCCTTATCGGGTCCTCTCTGGGTCGAGCATGCAGTTCGGGGCTGGACCAAAGAGTGGGGGGCCAGGTTCAAAGCCACCCCTAGGCCATGCTGTCACCCCTGGAGCCCCCACGTGGTGAGATGGGGTGAAACGGGATTCACATTGCTCCTGCCGCCAAGCCATCTCCTCCTCTGCCTTGCTTCGGGTGGGGAGGCCCTGGGACCGAACTCAGCTCTTATGGTCTGGGGTAGCACCCGACCTCCCTGAGCCTCAGTTTCCCTACCTGGCCCATGCCCAGGTGAGGTCCCTATTAGCTCATCTGAGAGCAGACCCCCCCACCTCACCCACCCAAGCTGTCATCTGGGGCCCAGCCCGCCTGGGAGGGGCTTTCTGTGCTGGATCCCCACACACCCCATCCACCAGGTCTGACTGCCAGCAACCCTGGGGGGCGGAGTGGCTGAAGGTCGTTGTGTAATCACATCGGGCTCGCCTAGGCTGCCTGGAAGGCGGGCGGCGGGAAGTCATGTGCTGGCTTCCAGGCCCAGCTCCCTAGAATCGGCAGAAAGGGGCAGGGCCCCCTGGGAAAGCTTGACTACAGCCAAGGTCATCCTGCCCATGCCCCTGTGCCGAATGCTCAGGCCTGGCAGCCTGGCAGCCCAGAGGGGGGGGGGGGCACCCAGTGACACCCCCAGCTCAGTGACCTGGCAGCTCCTTCTGAAGAGCCTGGCTGCCCAGCGCTCCCCACGTCCACTTGCCACAGCCCCGCGTGGTGCTGGCCTGCATGCACCGGGATGGGCCAGCATGGGGGTGCACAGAGGCAGTCCAGACTGGGGGCACACGGGGCGGGGCCTGCTGGGGCCCATTTTTTGTCTCCTCAGCTTTGCCCCGAAACCAGGCTGCAGTTTCATTTCTCAGGCTGCTAGGGGAAAAAACCTCAGAAGGGCCCTGGCAGCTACAGCACATCGTTGAGCAGGAAAGACTTATTTCCAGCCTCTCTCTTTCTGGGAGCCGACTGGCCGGGCGCCAGCGGGTGAGTGTCCGAGGTGGCCCTGGGACTCTGCCCGGCCTGCAAGGCCTAGCTCGGAGGCACCATGGCAGGCAGAGTCTCCGCCAGCCACGACCGTGGGCACCGGGCACCCACCAGTGGGCAGGGCAGCCCCCCACAGACCCATCACCCCACCAAACGCGAGGCCGTCGGGGGCAGATGTGAGGCCTGAGGGTAGGACAGGGCTTCGCGGTAACTGCCCCAAGCTCCAGCCCCAGACACTGGCACGGCCACCCGCCCTGGTCCCCTCCCAGACAGGGGATCCCACACAGGGAGGGCTGCAAGCCCCAGGCTGGGCAGATGGGCCCGCCACACCAGCCAGCACAGACGCTGCTCCCTAGGGGCCCTCCAACACCCCAGGCCTGCAAAGCTGGACCTGAGGTCAGGCAGCTCCCACCACCCTGCTGCTGCCCAGCCTCCCTGCACCAAGTGGGGCATCACTTGACCTGGAGAGGCCTCGGAGGAGAGGTGCAGATCCGCAGCGTCCCAGGCCAGGGGAAGGGCCCATCTGGGAGAAGACCTGAGAACACAGACTGCCCCAAGCTCTCTCCCCAGGGAGAGCAGAGCAGGCACGAGGTCTCAGGGGTCCTGGGGCGGGGCCTCCGTCACCCCAGGCCTATCTGCCATCATTCAGACCCTGATAGCGCCCGAGGAGTGCATCTTGGGCTGGGGTGGGGGTTGGAGTGGACCCGGGGTGGGGGAGAGCGCACTGACAGGGAGGCCGGCAGGCAGGCTGGGCAAGTGTTGGGGTGCAGCAGCGTGCTAACAGCCTTCTGGACAGGTGGGCCTCCCCGACGAGCTCTGGGATCCCACCTCTGCGGCGGCCTCCTCTTAACCCTCCCTGCCAGGGGCCCAGAAGCCAGGAAAGCCCCTGCCCCGCTGCCTCTTTGGCTCCCAGTATGCCCTGCAGCCTCAGACCCCCAGATGGCACATCTACGAGAAGTTAGGCACCAGGGGCCAGGCATGGCTTAGAAGCCTCTCTGCCTCTTCCCATGGGGTGGGGTGCACAGCTAGGGCCCTGACATGCATCCCCACCCCCATGGATCTGCCTCAGGAGTACTGTCCTCAGGGGTGGGGGTGGGGCCAGGGGGGGCTGATTCATACCCTGTGCTCTGAGCAAGGCATCAGTTTCCCTAGGGCCTGGTGGAGCTTGGCAGGTGAGCAGACAGCAATACCAAACAGTCCCTGCTGGCCAACGGGGTAGGACAGGCAGGTCCCGGGTGGTCCAAGGGTGTGGGCAGGGTGGGAGAGGGCACGGGAGGGCCACCCAGGGGTGGGGAAGCTGGTGGGGGGGACACATGCCCACCTCTTCCTTCCTCCTGTCCGCTGGGGTCTTGTGCCCTGGGGGGGGCCATGGGCTCCCTCCCCAGGGAAAGCAGAGCAGGCACAGGGTCTCAGGGCCTGCAACGACTATGGACAAAGGCTTCTGCTGGAGAGAGCAGAGCCAGACATGGCAGCTAGCCTCCAGCACTCCCAGCCTGCCCACTCTCCTCGGGGACCCCACGCTGTGCCCTGCCTCCCCCGCTTTGCACACAGATCCCTCAGACCTCACACCCCACACCTGGAGGTGGAGCCTCACACGGCTCTGCCTGAGGCAGTCCCTGTACTTTGCTGCCTTCTCGGCTCCCCTGGGCCCAGACCAGGCCCCCTCAAGTCTCCACTCCCAGGGGACCCCAGAGCTGCAAGGTCCTGGCAACTAAGACACGGTGTCCTGGACCTGTCACAAGGAGTTGTTCAGTGACTGATTGTTGGTTGGAAAGACAGACAGGACAAATGGACAGGTTGGGGAATGGGTGGATGGATGACGTGGCTGGGTATACAGAGGGGTGGACAGTGTGACCAACTTAACAGATGGTTTTGCAGGTGGATAAACAGGAGGTGCCGGGTGTGGTGGGGCCTGGTTGATGGGTGGCTGTTGCCCAGCCGAGTGGTAGCAACTCCAGCCAGTTGCACAGTTCATGCCTGTAGCAGCGAGCACCAGGAACCAGGTGGGCGGCCCCAGCACGTGCTCCAGAGGCCCCAGCACGTGCTCCAGAGACCCTGCCCAGTCCCACCCTCAGCTTCCCCCTTGCGGGTTCACCAGGACCCCCTCCCACTCTACACGGGGAAAGCCTGACTTTGAAGCCGGAGGAGAAATGAGAACTGAGGAACCTGCCCAGCATGCGAAGGGGCCTCTGGCCAGGAAGGGCTCCCAGGGGAAAAGGGAAGGGGAAGGGGCAGCTGGTGAGGCCCCTGAGGGAGAGATGGAGACCAGGAGAGTGAGGGTCTCCATCCCACCCTCTCAATGGGGATTGAGTGGGGAGGGCCAGCAGAGCCTGTGAGGCCAGAGGACAGGCAGAGCTGGCATCCCAGGGCCACGTGGAGAATGTTCTAGAAGGTAGCGGGTGGGACAATCTGTGTTCAGCACTGCAGATAGGCAGAACAAAGCGAGGCCTTAGGCCTTAACAAGGGTTTGGCCCCATAGGTGTGGAGGGAACTTGGCCGCCTGGAGCAGCCACAGGGCAGGAGTCAAGGGGCCCCACACTCAAGGCCAGGCACCCATGGAGACCAGCAGAGGGCCGCATGGCCAGCGGGGCCTGCAAAGATGCTGCCTCCAGCTCAGGGGCATCCATGTCCTCACCACAAAGGGCCACTGCGGGGAACAGTGAGCCTGAGAGGCAGAACCGCAGTGGGCCTGAGGATATGGGAATGGAGTGCTGCCTTCCTCCACGCCCCACTGCTGGGCTTAGCATGGGAGGCAGGGGGACGACAGACTGTGGGGTCCACCCAGCCCAGCTGCCACCCTCAGGGAGCTCCTGGGCCTGGGAAAGCAGCCCACCAGCACCCAGGGATGATGAGAGGCTGGGGCCCCAACTGAGGACCCTTGGGCAGAGGAAGGACGACTTCTTATCCCTGCCTCACTTTTCCCAACCTCCTGTTTGGGCTTCTACTCACCAGATCCTCAGTGCCATACTAGGGGCACCCAACCCCAAGGGGCTCACCAGCATGCCTGGCAGACCTGCAACCTCCTTCTTGGGCACCACGGCGGCACAGATGCCCAGGCCTGGAAGTAGGCAAGCGAGCCCACCATAGCCCTCCAAGCTACCTGCCCTCTGCGTGACACTGCCTGGACCTGTTTCGACACCCAGACCTACCCCGTCCCGAGTCAGCCAGGCCCCAGTTGTGGCCAACTGCCATCCTCCTAGGCACAGGTTATCTGCCTAGGCACAGGTTGTCTGCATGGCCTGCTGTGTCCAGCCATGCTCCACTTGGCAAACTCCTACTTGTGCTTCAGAACCCCTTTCCAGCCGTCTGTGAGGCACACAAGCTGGGGATCCTTAAGGGTAAATGCTACAAAATGTCTTCTCCCAGGGCCACCTCAAGACCTGGGACCCCTTCTCTGGGTGCACAGAGCACGATGGCAGGAAGAAGGGCCAAGACTGCTGGCAGGACCCCAGGGCCTTGGTGTGTACACAATAGGGTGGTGGGAACCTGGTAGCCTCCCTAAGAGCCAAGGCTAGGCCCCCACAATGGGCAAAGCTATTCCCCCTCCACAAAGGAAACCTGGAGAAGTTTATCTCCCAGGGACCCCTCTTTCCAAAACCACCCTTTCTTGCCCCTAACTACCCAGCCCCAATAAGAACATAGCATTTATTATGTACCAAAAATTTAATTGAAATGCCTGTATAAAAAAATAGGATCTCCATACATCTCACACTTTTGAACTGAAAGAAACCCCATCCCTGATGCCTGGACACACCGGGACACAAAAACCCAGCTGCTAAAATAAATTAAAGGCCTATGACTCTGTCCCCCACCCCCCTAGCTTTCAGAGCCAACAAGGAGACTGTACAAGGTCAATAATTTAAAACCTGCCACTCTGGGCGTGGCACTGCGACATGGCGCAGTACCCACTCCCCTAAATCAACCACTGTCCAGACAGGCTGGGTGGGGACACACACCAGCTAGTGACTGGGTCCAGTGTCCACAGTCCACACCAGCAGCCGGAGGAAGGGCTACTTGGAGAGTAACCTCGACAAATAAATTAAACCAATAAATAGCCCGGGGGTGCCCTCCACGAGGGCCATACCATAAATAGCAGGCAACCAGGGCCTGGACCGCACACTGCCTGTGCGGGACACCCAAGCTGCTGCCACGAGGGCAAAAGGGACAAGGGTCCTCGTGTCAGCGGCGAGGTGAAGACCAGACAGTGCACGCCCGGTCAGACCTAGGTCAGATGGGGTTGCTGAGGCCTGGGCAAGGGGGCGACCAGCTGGGCGGCAGGACCCCACTCTGACCTGGGTCGGCTTTGGACAGACAGGGCTGGAGAATTCTAAGTCCGTGGAGCAGCGTTCGAGAAGGCACTCAAAGCAAAGGAAAGCAAGGCCCGGCGCCAAGAGCAAAGGTCACCCAAGATTGGCAGTCACTGCTGCCGGCCAATGGGAGACAGGCCGGAGAGAGGAGTGGCCAGTGCATCTGGTCGCCAGGGGGCCAGGTGGCGCCTCCACGCCCCAACCTGACTGCCTCACAAACTCTCGCTGCTGGAGGTGGTGCTGGTCCCGTCGTCAGGGTGGAGGACACAGAGTCGCAAGTCGCAGCTCTCTGGGGTGCCGCCGTCGGCCCCCAGCATCCAGGGATGGGCTGCAATCTGGTCCAGCGTGGGCCGCTCTGAAGGCCGCAGGGACAGACACCACTCAATGAGCTGCTGGCACTCTATGGGAAAAGGGCAGCAGGGGTCAGTAAAGTAGCCAGGGTCAGGAGAATGGCCGAGGCTGCCTACCAACCCCCACCCCTAGCCGCAGAGCTCCCCCACGCACCTGGGGAGACTCTCCTGCGGAAAAAGAGACGGCCACGGAGAATCTCTTCATCCTGCTCGAAGGGGATGTCCCCACAGACCATGTCGTAGAGGAGCACGCCCAGGGACCACACAGTAGCTGAGCGCCCGTGGTAGCGGTGACAGCGAATCCACTCTGGAGGGCTGTACACCCTGGTGCCTGAGAAAACATGCAGTTAGGGGTTCAGGTCCAAGGCAGAGCTGCCCAGGGCTCCCAGCGAGTTCCCCTCCCTTCCCCCTGACCCGCAGGAGAGGCACCTGAGGATCAAAGCCGGCCATGAAACCCTGCCTGTCACCACCCTGGAAAAGCCTGGGAAGCGGCCACGCCTTCCCCAGAGGCCCGGGGGCTAGCTCCCCCCCCCCGCCCCGCCCCTAGCTGCCGGCGCCGGAGAGGCGGGTCACATGAGCCAGAGCTCGGGTTTCACAACAAACAGACTTGACGTGAGGCTGCCAGGCGGGGCGCGGGCGGGAAGCGAATCCGCGACGCTATCCCTCAGCCGCCCGCAGGAGAACGGGAGGGGGCGCAGGGAAGGATTGAGGATCACCCGGCCTCCGGCTCAGGAGGAGCGGAGGGGGGGCGGGGGGAGACGGGCGGGGAGCCCGGGCTTCCCCACGCGCTCCGCATTGCGGGGATTTCTGCTGCGGCGCCCGAGCTCGCGCGCACACAGGGCCCGCCCCACGGTCGCGGGAGGCTCGGAAGCAGCCCTGGCGCCGACGTCAGCCAGGGGTGCTCCAGGGCAGCTCCCGGCACAGACCCACGCGTACCTCCCTTCACACAGACACGACCTCCTACTGCTGCCACCCCACCTTTGGTCCCCAGCCCAGAGCAAGAGACCATGAAGGTTGCCAAGTGCTCCCCACCCCCAATGCAACCAAGGGAGCGGCTGTGTGTTATCACCTCGCGCAAACTCGTCACGAATTGACTCATGTACACCCTCTTAGTCCTGCCAACAACAGCCCCACGCACCGTGCGGCCTCCTTCCCTCCAACTGTCGCCAGAACGACCAAACCAGACCCCCTGCGCGTCCCCCCACCCCGCCCCGCGAGCCCTCCATGACCGTTACCCCCACCCTCACAGGACCCACGCGCGCGCGTACCATCAAAGTCGGTATAGACTGTATCCTTGAGCAGCGCGCCGGAGCCGAAGTCGATGAGCTTGAGTTCGCCGGAGCGCAGGTCCACCAGCAGGTTCTCGTCCTTGATGTCGCGGTGCACCACACCACAGCCGTGGCAGTGGCGCACGGCGGCCAGCACTTGCGCGAAGAAGCGGCGCGCAAGAGGCTCATCGAGAGCGCCGCGCTCCGTGATGAAGTCGAAGAGGTCCTGCGCCGGCTCGGGCCGCTCCAACACCAGGAGGAAGCCGTCGGGCCGCTCGAACCAGTCCAGCAGGCGGATGACGCCGCGCGCACCGCCCGCCGCACCCACCTTGCGCAGTAGCACCACCTCCAGGGGCACGGTCGCGCCGCCCTGCCGGACACGCAGGGTCAGCTGCCAAACAGGGGCCCCCGGAGCGCCCCCGCCCCGCGCCGGGACGCCCCCCCAACCCCCGGCACTTACGATACTGCCCCACTCGGTCACTCGCTCCCTCACCACGTGCTTCACAGCGACCTGGGGGTGGAGGACACCAGCGGTCAGGCCCGGACCGGGCCGCGACGAAACCAGCGCTGGTGTGGGGGGTTGGAGGGAGCAAGGAAACCGGCCCGGCGGCCCGACTCACCGGGAGCCCGTCAGCGAGGCGGCTGCCCGCGTAGACCGTGCCGAAGCCGCCGCTGCCCAGCACGGCGCCGACCTGGTACGCCTTCTCGAAGCTCTCCTTCTCCGCCTTGGCTGTGGGGAGCGCGCGGGCAGCGTTGACGGCGACCGAGGACAGCCGGGCCCCCGGCCCCGCCCGCCCCCGCGGCCCCGGCCCCCGCGCCTACCGGGCTGCAGGATCTTCACCGGGAGGTGGTCCACGCCGCCGGGCCCGCAGAGGTGCGCCAGCGACCCAAACTTGGAGAGTAGCATCGCGGGCGGCGGGGCGAGGGCCCGGCTCCCCGCCTCGACCGCGGCCGCGGAGGGCGGCCTCCCCCGAGCCTCGGGCGCACGGCGGACGGCCGGCGGCGGGCGCGCCCCGCGCGGGTGGGCCTCCTAGCGCCGAGACCCGCCGGCGCGCCCGGGGCGGGGACCGTCGCGCGGCACCGTCCGCCTAGATACCGGCCGCGTAGACGCGCAGCCGCCGAGCCGCTCACACGCCGGCGCCGCCTAGCCCCACGGTTTTGGGCCTCGGCGGCACGTATCCCTCCGCGGGGGCGGGGCGGAAGAGGTTCCGCCCCCTTCCGCCAGGGCTGCGCTTGCCGACGGCCGCAGGGCACGGGCCGTGCCGGACCGAGGCGCCCGTGGAAGTCTGACTCGGCACCGCGCTCCGCAGAGCCGGACGGACGGGGACGCGGGCAGGGGGCGCGGGGCCTCGGGACTAGATTTCCGTAGTAGGTGTCGCGGAGGCGCACACTGTACCGGTTCCAGGGCATTCGACCACACGCACCTATCCGCAAACACACATAACACAAACACTGCGCAAGCGCATGCCTGCGGGACGCGAGGGGCGGGGCCGCAGGAACCAATGGGGACCGCCCTTTCAGAGGAGCCCAGGATTTCTGCCAATGGCGGCGCCCGGCGCGAGCGGGGCGGGAATTCCTCGGACCCCAGGCGGGCGGCCGCGTCGCGGAAGGTCACCGCGCCCCCGAGAGCCACACGGTCCTTCCTCCCACCGCGCCGAAGAGCTCTCGGGAATCCGGAAAGCGACCCCCGCCCCGGGCGGTGCGTTGCGGCCTTGCGTGTGCGTCACCGTTGGCCGCGGTTCCCCCTCGCGGGGGCGGCTCCTGTCCCTCGTGCACATGGCCCGGCCTCCCGCGGCGGTCCCCAGGGACCCTGCGGAGCTGACTCTGCCCCAGGAGCACCTTCTCCGTAGTCCCGGCCCACAGGCTGCCGGTCTAACACTGAGTCTGCCCTGGCGCTCAGAGCCCCTTCCCCCGGCCACACCCGTCCGTTCGGACCTTGGCCCTGCGCAGCCCAGGCCTGGACTGCCTTTCTCTGCTCCCGCCCCTTTGGCGCCTTTCAAGCGCAGCTGCTGGCTACCTCCACCAGGGAGCCCACCTGGACCCCTGCGACGTGCTGGGCTCAGACCCATATGGTCCTGATCCGGACTTGACTCTGGTCTGAACGTATGAGCACTCGGGTTGCTCTGTCCAGCCCCACAAGGCCCAGACCTCGGTCCAAGGTCACTGGCTCTGAGAGTGCTGGGGAGGCTAGAGGGGACAGGACCAGCTGTGCCCCAGAGGCTGAGCTTGGGGTCCTCACCGCCAGCACCTGGCCCCCGTCTGAGTTTGTGGGAGGGGGGAGGGGCCAAGGCCCGGGTTCTGTTTCCTTGCCCCCATATCACTGCAGTGCATCGGAGGGACCCTGAGGGCCTGGCGGCAACCTCTGGGTATTCACCTCCCCAGCAGGGACCAGGACTGGCTCAGCTGGCTCACTCCCCCCTTTCAGTCTCCCCCAAGCACAGCCTCTTGCCTGTCCCCAGACATCATCCCCGTCTCAGGACAGCCCGGGTACCTTCCACTGGGGCAGCCAAGCCTCCCACCACCCCACTGCATAGAGCTCCTCTATGGCCCTCCCTCACCTTGTCCATCCCAGCGGCCACCTATAGGCCCCAGGGTGCGGCCTGGCTGTCCCCTCCCACAGCTCCTGACATGGTCAGGAAGACCAGGACCCTGGGGGGAAGCAGAGGGGAACCAGCTCCCAAACCTTGCTCCAGAAACCCCAGGTCTCCCCAAATAAGAGCAAGGTGCCACCACTTCTCCAGCAAGGAGCCCCTAGCGGCACCCCCAGCTGCCCCCTGCCACCACCACCCTGAAGGTGGGGGTGGAACCCCAGAATCCCCCATCCTGTGCTGGACACGATGGCTGAGCGCTTCCTTCAGAACCCAGGCTCTGGCTGGTGCTCCACAGGTGTGCACTCCTGTGTGCACACGCCTGTGTCTGCACATGTGTATGTGTGCACATGTGTGTATGTATGTGCCAAGTGTGTGTACCCATGTGTATGGTTGTGTCTGTGTGAGTGCTGTTTGTGTGCACCTTGCATGGACTGTGAGCTCAGTGAGGAGGCAGAATGGAGCCTTTCCTTGGCTCAGGCTGTCCACCTCTGCCGCGTCCTCCACCAGATGCCCTCGGTCCCTGGTGTGGGTGACAGGGAGCGTGGCATCCCACTTCTGCGACTGCTCTGTGTGCCCGCGAGGGCCTGCGTAGGGAGAAAACTCCGGCCCCCGCATGGAGCCACTGCCCCTTGTTTGGGACAGGCGGATTCAGGACCAAGGGCCGGGGTGCTCCATAGGGCACGATGCCAGGTCCGCATGTGTTTTCGTGGTTTCTGGAAGGCCCATCCGGCCTGGCCTTAAAGATAGCTCTTGGTCCCTCTAGGCAGGTCCGGCTGAGACAGCAGACAGCTCTTCCTCTGCACATGCCCCGAGAGAGACCTGCCAGGAGGAGGGACTGCCTCTGTGTGTGTGTGGGAGGGGGGGGGATCAGAACCTGGGCCCCTCATACACACACCTGATCACAACAGGCCAGGCCCTGCCTCTTGGCCTTGGCCTCCCCACCCCACATGGGGTCTTAGGCTGCCCCCATCCCCTAGACTGTCCAGCTGAGAGGGGCAGCCTCACACCCAGCGGTTCCCATCTTTCTGGAAGCAGTTGCTTTTTGGGAGGAATGGGGGGTTGGGGTGGAGGTTCGCATCTGGGCCATCCCACCTGTGCCTCCCCTCACCCTGGACATAGCCCTCCTCTGTCCTGCAATGGGTGTACTGGGTGCGGCACCTCACGCCCCCACCACCATCACCACCATGTCCTACGGTGGGAGAGGAAGGCTGCCCACCCTGCAAAGGGAGGAGGTACGGCCAGGGGTCTCCTGGACCACCCATGTGCACACATATGCTGGGGCACCTCACGGGGGAATGCCTGAGGGGGCACTCTTTGCCTCCAGCTCTCCTAGGCCCCCCCAGGACCTTCTGGTTCTTGGGGCCTCGGCTAGGCCTGTCCTGCCCCAGTGCCCCTCAGGTCTTCCTGGACTCTCTTCCCATCTTCCAGGAGATCTCGTCCATCCCCACTGTCCCGAGGTCCAAGCTCGCCTCAGCCAGCCTCTCCAGCAGTTTCCTGGCCATCCCACGCCTTCTTCAGTGGGCCATGCCCCCAATCCGTGACCACAGCCTGTGCTCTGTGCCCCCCCAAGCCCACCATCTTCCTCTGTGGCCGCTACCCTGCTCCCCCCACCCATAGTCCCCAGCCCACAAGATCAACCAGCGTCATCAGCACATCACCTCTGTGCCCCCCTCCAGTGCCATGAGCCCCTTCCCAGCCCAGCACTTGCTGCTATCTGTCCTTGACCCCCACAGGGCTCCTTGAGCCCTATCTGTGTTGCCCTTTCCCCCCCCACACAAAGCATGACACCAGGCCCAGCCACTGTCCTGACCCACACAAGCCCCCACTGCAGGGCTCCGGGAGCCAAATGGGGTGGGGTGGGGGGGCGCAAAGCTCCCTGAGCCAGGCAGGATCCAACAGTGCTGGTCAGGTGAGCTGCCCCAGCTGCCCCGAGCTGCCCCGAGCTGCCCCAGCCCTGCCCAGCAGCCTTTCACCTGCTGGGGCCAGGAGCCAGAGGAGCTGGCCTGGGGTTTTGCAATGTCTCTCAGGCAGCCCAGGGCTGGTGCCCAATCCCTCAGAGCCGGAGGGCAGGCAGTCAGCCCACGTGAACTCTGGCCCAGCCACCACAGCTGCCTGTCCAAGCCTCTGTCCCCAAAGGCTGACAGACACCTCCTCCCCGCCTGGGGGACCTGAACTGGTCCTAACTTCTCAGCCAAGGCACAAACCCCCTGTTAGCCAGGCCCCTCAGCACCCCACCTGCTGTCACAGTCAGGTGTCTACCCCCACAAGCCACACTGCATATGGACCCACCTGGACACTTGGCCAGAAAAGACACCAAAAAGCAAAGGGTATGCTATGGGAGCGCCAGCCTAAACCAGTGCAGAGGGCGGGTCTGCAGTGGGGCTGACCTGTAGGCACAGCTGTCTCCCTGGCAGGTCTTGGCAATGGCGGCAGTGGCCCCTGCCCACTTCACAGAGCAGAAGCCAAAGGCCTGAGGCCAGTGTCCTGGGAGGAGCACAGTCTACCGAGCTGCGGGGAACAGGCCAAGCCTACAGGGACCCTCCACCCCACCAAGGGCCTCTGGTGTTCCCAGGCAGTGGGCACAGGGAAGTCCCACCAATGACCCTAGCCCTACTGCCTCAGAACCCTCTCTGCCCATGCCCTTACTGCCTTTCCCTCCAGCCCTCACATGCGAGCATCCTCTGACCCCACCTGGGCCGAGTCCCAGCTCTGCCACTGCTCCACCCTGGCCGTGGGCACTCCCCAAAGCCCCCCAAACCTGGCCCCTGTCATAGGGTGGCAGCCCTAACCACCCTGGCATAGGGTGACAAGACTCTCCCCAGAGGATGTGCCTATGAAGTGCTTCTCAGTAGGCATACAGCAAGCACCTAATAAACATGGCTCATCAGTAGAGCACGTCCAGGTCCAGATGCCAGCCTGGGCATGCTGGGGAAGCCAGGCCTGCCCTCTCCAGGGGCCCCGCAACCCAATCGGCCCAGAAGCAGTGGTGGCCTGTTAGTGTGGGCAGGGGTACGTGCCAGGGAACCAGGGGCTGGAGGCCACACAGATTCCGGCTTGGGGGAGCACCACCTGCTATCAGGTGCCAGAGGGCCCCCATGGGGCCAAAGGTGCAGGGGGTGGAGCCGTACAGGGGGAGTCAAGGCACCCCCTCAGGGAGGCGGGGCTGGGGCCTGAGCCCATGGCTTTTGGGGGCCCTAGGCCTGAGGCTGCTGCAGGTGGTCCAAGGGCTGCTCTGGACCATGCCTGGGCCTCTCCTGGAACACTGTGTGCCTGTGCAGGGACTGCCCCGCAAAGGGTTCATCCCCAAGGGCCTGGTCCCAGCAAACATCCCCAATATGAGCTCAAAGCAAGAGCACAGCTTGGTGACTCACATTTAATGAGCACCTGCTGCTTACTTGCCACTTCTGTACTGGGGGTGGGGATTGGCACTTTCACACCCCTGGCACCAGGACCAACGACAGCAGCTTTAGGTCAGGCTCGATCTGGCCTTTCCTTAACAGCCCGAGCAGCACCTGCACAGCTCACAGACCACAAGCCTCAGGCTCCCCAGTCCCTCTGGTTCCCTTCCTTTAATGGCCAGGAAAAGACCCCAGGGGAAGAGAGGAGGGACCCCGAGAGCTGGGCACAACGGGGTGCTCAGTGGGCCTAGGGACAGGTAAGGGCCGTGTCTCCTTGGCCATGACTTTCTAGACTCCTTGCTGCAACTGATGCCTGAGGACTTGGGTTTGGTAACTGGAGTGTCCCCAGGGACTGCACCGGGGATATTTGCTAATAGAACCCAGGACATGGCAGGGGCAGGGCAAGGGGGGTTCTGGGGACCCCAGCCTGGGAGAGGCACCCATGGGAGTGTCCATGTCCAGGCCCTGCTTGCAGGGGTGTGAGGATGGGGGAGGCGTGTCTGGAGACCCAGAACTTGGCACCCCTGTGAAGCTGTGGCCTCCCCAGATTCATGGGGGTGCCAGGACTCCAGTCCCATCATGTCATTCTGGGAGGAACTGAGAATGGCTAGATAAGCAGTGGGACTGATGGCTTCTGGGACTCCAGCCTCCCCAGTCTAAGCTCTGACCTGGGGCTGCAGAGTACAGAGGGGCCCAGTGAGCCCAGGCAGGGCCACTTCCCTATTCTTGGGAAGCAGCAAGCGCAGGGGAGGAGGGGGCCCAGGAGCTGAGGGGAGGGTCGATAACTGGGAGGGGCCCAATTGTGGTGGAGGTGGGCTGGTCCTAGCCCCAGAGGACATCGCCCAGCACCCCAGCACCTGGGGCTGGTCGGCCAGTCCTGCAGCAAAGAGCCTGTGCCACACACCTGTTCACAGGTGGGCCCTGGGATGCACACACCTGCAGCCAGCTGGCCCATGCGAATGGGGGGGTGGCACCCAGACACCGTGCACAGCCCCCACGCAGGCTCCTGGGTCCCCACCAGCACCCACCCACCCCCAACTAATGGAGCCCTGCCCTGGGGGAAGGGCCAGGCCCGCCCTTGCCTCAAGCCCGGAAGGCGGAGGTGTTATCAGAAAGGGGGTGGGTTCTCAAATGACCAAGTTCTAAGACCCTGGAGTTTCAAAGAGAGAGAGTTTATTGCTAGGTGCGTAATAGGAAAGCAGAAGACCTAGTGGCCCAAAACCTGTCTCCCCAAACTGTAGTAATTCTGCTAGTTTTATAGGATCAAAAGATGGGCAGGTACTAGGAAAATGAGCACGCTGGCTCTAGATGCTGCAGAGGTAATCTAATTTTTGACCATGCGCAGTCACAGGACATTTGTAAGAAAATGGCGACCTTCATATGATGGTGGGCATGATTTTTAGTATGATAATGAGCTGTGGGTAACTTGTAGGTTAAAGTCTAAGCTACTGTGCATGTCAGGTGAGCCCACTTTGGTCAGATCCAGTCTCAGTTATCAAGATAACTTTGGACTTGGGGTGGGCTAATTTCGAGCTGACCCAGGACCCTTCATTAATAAACTTTAGGTGCTGTCTTAAGTGTTCACAAGACTCAAGGTCTAAAAACCAGATAAATGGGTACAAGTGAGGGTCAGTCACAGGTTCTTACAATCACAAGGGCACAAGATGAAAGCGCTACAATCCTGATCAGAGACCAAGACCACCGGTTGACAATTTAGAGATGTCAGGTATTTCCCTCTGTCTACTCTAATATGCCAGAAAGCACAAAAAGAATGTCTGTATAATGATTCAGTAATAAAACTCGTCCCTTAAATCCTAACTCCTCGATTGCAGCACCTGGCATGGCTGACAGCCAGAGACAGATGAGCTGGCCTTGGCTGGCCAACCTGCCCGCGTCCAGATGGGAGCCGAGGCCAGAGTGCCAGTGTCTGTCACCCTGCCCAGCCCCCACAGGTGGGGCAGCGGTTCAGGGGGGTGGGGCAGGGCCTTTGGCAGGCACCAGCTCTCCAGCTGGGCTTAGGGTCAGATACATGCCTGCCCTCCTCCCCTGCATCCTCTCGGCCTCCCTGGGCTCTGACTGGACAGGAAAGGGTCAGCTCCATGCAGGCAATACCCCAAGAGCAGGTAGAGGAGCAAGGACGGGTGGGTGCAGGAGTCAGGGGGACGTCTGGGGGGGAGGGGGCAGCTGACCTCCATCAGGGTCAGACCTGTCCCCAGGCCTGTCTACAGAGCGTGGCACCTGGTGAGTCAGCACAGAGTAATGGAAAGAATTTTACACTTTATTCTCCGGCTGCCCCCATCCCAAGACCCCAGTGCCCCCCACCTGTCCAGCCAGGACCCCTCCTGTCCCCTGCCCCAGGCTGGCCCTGGTGTCCTCCTGGGGCTCGCGAAACTGTGGGTGCCGCTCCCATGCCACTGGCCCCACCAGCTGGTTTCCTCAGGGCCTGCATGGGGTGCGTAGTCCTGGCGGTGGGTGGAAACAGGCCTGTGCCGCCCTCCCCTCCCCTCCCCCTCCTCCCAGGGCTGCAGGTGAGCGATGGCACTGGGTGCTTGGGGTGCTTGTTGTGGGCAACAACCCCCAGTCCAGGCTCGCAGAGCCCAGGTGGGGCCTGGAGCTTCACTTCTCAGCACGCAGCCTTGCCTCCCTTCCCCAGGCCTTCTCACAGACCCGAGGCCCAGTCTCTGAGAGCCACCCCTGTGGGGGTTTATGCTCTGAGCCCCTTCTCCTATCTGGACAGCAGGGGCCCTTTGTGGGGGAGGTGGGGGCGACCCCTCCAGGCGGTCACAGCAACCGTCTGCCGAGCCCCGAGCCAACCCAGGTGCCTCTGCCCAGTCCTGCTGGGCAGTTCAGGGCCAGCGTTCAGCCCCCCAAGCTGGGGAGGCTAGTTTGTGGGAGCTGGTGCAGGGTGGTACTGTCGATTTGGGGTGGGACTGCCTCTTGGCTCCCGGCCCAGCTCAGATGCCCCACCGCACTAGCCCAATGTCTGTCCCCCAGGCTGGACCACCCCCAGCCCTCCCAGGACCTGCTGCTTTTCACTGCCCCGGGGGCCCTTCCTCACAGCTCCCCCCATCTCATACACCCCTGGGCTTCCGGATGTGTCCCTCCCCTGCTCAAACCTCCCAGGGGCTCCCTATGGCCTGAGCCCCAAAGGTGAGGCTGTTGCCTGGTGGGCGTCCAGCAGGCCCTTGAGGCCCAGGGTGACCCTCTTGTTCCCATCTCCGGGAACCCTCTGCCAGCGCCTTCTCACCTCCAGGCCTGCGCTCACATCCCTGCCTTCAGCCTGGGTGCTGCCTCTTCCCAACCTTCTCTGCACCCTGGGCAGGGAAGGGGCTGGTGGGGCAGTGAGGGGCTGCATGCTGGGCTCCAGTGGCCTCGGGGCAGCTGCTGGAACTCTCTCGGGCCTGGGAGTGATGGGGGATAAAAAGGCCTTGTGTCCCAGTTCCCAGCACCCCTGGACTTGCCCTGCACCCCTCCTATCATCCTCACTTCAGATAGGGAAACCGAGGCTCCTGGGGACAGGGTGGCCATGGGAGGCCGGGCTCGTACCCACAGCACCCTGAGTCAGGTGTTGCCAGGAAGGAGCTTACAAATGGGGTGCCAAGGAGGGTGGGGTGGGGAGGGGAGGAGAGGCCACAGGCAAGGCTCAGAGCCCCGGACCCACCAAACGGGCTTCTCACCCAGGTGAGGAGGGATGGGGGACAGAAAGGGTGTAGGGAGTGGAGAGGGCCAGAGGTAGGGGAGGACTGGGGAAGGGGGAGGCCCAAGAGGGGGAGGCCAGAGAGGCAGAGGAAGCCAGGATCGGAGGTATGGGCAGTGCTAACCCTGAGGACCTGGAACGGCGGGTCCCGGGCACCACTTGCTCTGCCCTCCTACTTGGGCGGCAGCCCCAGGTCCCAGCACAGGTGACTCACTGCCTGTTGGGAAATGGGACAGCTTGATGAACCCTGGGTGGGGCGAGCCATGGGGCCAGCATGCAGCAGACAAGGCTTCTCTGCCCTGGACCCAGCTCAAAGGCTCCAGAGGGCACCAGCTGTCCAGGTAGAGGAGGGGTGGGCAGAACCAAGGAGGGGCTGGGAAGGGGGTGCCATTTCCCCCAACCCCCACTGGTCTCCATGTCCACCCCACTGAGCCCCTGTGACCTGCAAAGGGGGATGAAGTGGCCCCCAGTCCCTTCTGCCACTACCCCCCTTTGGCCCTGCCCTGTCCCGCCCCCAGCCGGGCAAACGGGCTCCAGCAGGTGGGCTAGCCCCGCCTTGCTGCAGTGGCAGGGACACCAGTGACGCACCTTGCGGCCTCTGTTCCACTTGCCTCCTGGCTGGGCCCCAGGCCGCATGCTCACATGAGCACACACACACACACACACACGCGCGTGAACACATGCACACGTAGGCAAAGCTCACACCTGGTCATACTGGTTTGGGGGATGGGAAGTGAGAGGCAGGGCCCAGTCGTGGGGCCCAGTGCAGACTCCACCTCTCCATCCTCTGCAGGCAACCACACCCCCTAACCCACTCCCCCGACCCTACCTGGGGGCTGGGCAATAGGGCCCACCTGAGGCTCTGGCCTTACTGGAGCCTGTGGGGAATATGTGCCATGTCCCAGCAGAGTGGACCAGAGTGGACGAGCGGCCACCCCCTCAGCTACATACCCCCGCCCCCAGCGACCCCTCCTGACCCTGGGGGTGCCCAGGTGGTGCCCTCAGTTCCACACTGTGTTTAAGTTCCTGTTATTCAGCTCATGGGCCTGTACCCCACAACCCGTGGGATCCACTGCGGCCATTCCGGGGTAGCTGCAGGGCTAGGGTAAGCGTGTGCAGTGGGGTCCCGGCTGGGGCCTGTGCCCCCGACCGTGACCCCGTGGGCCTGCGCTGCCTCCCCAGAGGCCCCTACTGCGGAACCCAAGGCAACTCCGCATCCAGTGCTCTAGACTCCAGCTCGCCTCCGGGGACCCATATCACTCCCCACCGCACCACTGGCCAAGTCTAGCGCCTGCCCTCCCTGAGACACGAAGGGGCCTGTACCCCAGGACCACGGAACCCACCCCCTGGGTATTCACCTTTCTCCAGGGCTGTCACCTTGCTCTCAG
>PVIY010040885.1:0-22037 GCA_004026745.1 Myrmecophaga tridactyla | reverse complement strand
CCGGGGAGCTTCTTGAAACCAGAAGCCAGGAGAGAAAGTTAGCAGATGACGCCGTATTCGCCATGTGCCCTTCCAGCCAAGAGAGAAGCCCTGACTGTGTTCGCCATGTGCCTTCTCACTTGAGAGAGAAACCCTGAACTTCATCGGCCTTCTTGAACCAAGGTATCTTTCCCTGGATGCCTTTGATTGGACATTTCTTCAGACTTGTTTTAATTGGGACATTTTCTTGGCCTTAGAACTGTAAACTAGCAACTCATTAAATTCCCCTTGTTAAAAGCCGTTCCATTTCTGGTATATTGCATTCCAGCAGCTAGCAAACTAGAACACCTACATACCTATGTATCAAAATGTGTGTCCAGGGCGGGCCACAGTGGCTCAGCAGGCAGAGTTCTCGCCTGCCATGCCAGAGACACGGCATGCAAAAAAAAAAAAAGTGCATCCAAATCTGATTTTAAAATCAACCTAGCAAGCTTGCAGAAAGTTCATTTTATTTGCAGATCCACAGAATAAGCTATTCAATGTCTCCACCAGGTCGTTTATCTTTAAAATTAATAAAGAAGATGGACATTGCATTATATGGAAAATTTCAAAACTGTAGGTTGTTTTTCTTAAATAAGTATTTTTTTCTTCTGTGCATTATTTCTGTTTCACCCTATTCCTTTTTATCTTAGTTAATTTCCTCTAGAAGCATGTAAACACCCCGGCAAGGCTTTGTAGTTATTTAAAAGAATCATTGCAACCTTTTAATTAACATATTGAACTTTATTTTTAAATTGACATAAAGACAGGTTTAGTATAATAAAAGAATTTAAATTTGAATCTCAGTTCTGTCACTATATTACTTGTGTGGACTTAGGCAGTGCAGTCCATTTATTTATTTTTGTAAAGCAGACTAATATATGAGCCTCAACTATTTATTGTAAGGATACAGTCACATCACTATTATCTAGCACAGTGCTTGGCATATACTAGAAACTTAGTGTGATTTATTATAAATTATATGCTTTTCAAGCTTCTATTTTTATTTTGTATTCCCCAAACAGTTTGCTTTTTTTTTTGGCATGGGCAGGCACCAGGAATCGAACTTGGGGGTCCAGCCCAGTGGGGAGAATTCTGCCACCGAGCCATCGTCCCACCACCCAACAGTTTGCTTTTGTAACTATCGAAACCATATTTATTTAATTCAATGTTGTTTTATGGTTAGATCATAGTTGGTTGTTTATAGATGTGTCTCCTATGCTAGGCTGTAATTTCTTGGACAGAAGAGGCAATGTTTTATTCATCTATACATCCACCAAGCTTCTAGTCCAAAGCTTTCCTCATTTTAGATGCTCATCATTATAAAAGAAAAGAAGAAAAATAAGGAAGAGAGGGAGGGAGAAAGAAAAGGAAGAAGCTGATATTGATTATAAAAACATATGTAGTATGTTTGTACTCTAGCACTAAAATTTTATTTCCTTATATCGAACTTTAATAAAATTTAGATGTACTAAATTATTACAAAAAGGTGAACTGATGTACAAATCAGACCAAACCAGTGAGGAGCCCAAAAATAAACCGTAAATCAATCTGTCTACAATACCTATTGAATTCCTGCAATGTGCTAAATGGTATCAGTCCCAGGGTTGAGCCTGGCCCTGGCACCGTAGGATCAACAATACCTTCCTGACCAAAAGCGGGAAAAGAATTGTAACAAATAAGGTATCAGTGCTGAGAGAGTTCAAATAGAGTTGAAAAGCTACTCAGGAGGCCACTCTTACACAAGCTTCAGCTAGATATTGCTATTTATCATGCTTTGCCAAATCCCAACCAAAACCATTCCTGCCAACTCTAAAGAATACCTAGGGCTTTATCTGAGATTCTATAAAGGGTCCATGTACTAGGATGACTTTCCAGAAACCTACAACATCCAGACGGGTTCCTAAGCCAGATAAGCCCTGAAACCCAGGGAGACCAGCCTCTTCAGAACATCAACTGGTTCCATCTCCCCTATCGAAAGCCCCTTCCAACATGAAAAAGTTAGAATGAGCATAGCTCAAATACCCCTAAAGATTAGTAGAAAGATCAAAAGAGAAAGAGGAGTTAGAGAAGATAGGACTTAACACTGAGTATGACTGCTGAATCACTATATTGATATTTCTTTTCATCTCCAGTGTCTTGGAGCAGCTAGAAAGAAAAACCTAAAATTGTGGAACTGTAACCCATACCAAACTCTGAAATCTGTTCTATAACTAATAGTTGTGGTGCACTTTGAAATTTATTCCTTTTTTGTATATATGTCATTTTTCATAATTAAAAATATATATATATAAATGATATCAAGGTTCTGGCTCTTAATTTCATAGTCAATCAATGGTTTAATATTGAAAAAGTGTGATAAACTGAAACAGCCAAAGTTCATGAATTCTAAAAGTCAGGAAATACAGACTTTATGGTTCCCTTAATACAATAGAAGCGCAGCCTTACTCTACAATATTATTTTATTTTACCACCTATGGCCTACAATCCAGGGCTTTATTTTGTGCAGCGAAGTGTAATTACAGTTGTCAAGAGAAAACTTTGAATGTTTTTTACTCCTACATATAAAACAAATATAATTTTCCTCAATGCCTAACTGGTAAGCTTACAATAATTTTAATTTTCTTAAATTAACTGCCTGAGACTTTAGTGAGAAGATACTATTTTAAAATGGCATCAAATAAAGCTCCAAATTACATATAATCAAATGCAAAAATAGAGGAAGAAATCAATGTTTCAGAAGTGGTAGGGTTTAAGAAAAACACAGTTTTATAACTGTGGGCAAATGGAAATAAAAAGAATGAGCCACTGAGGACATTTCCATGCAGGAACCACAAAAAGGAAAATGACAAGCCAAGACTGGGTCTAAGTGAGTGGGCAATAAAAGGTTAGAGAGGAATGGGAAGAAAAATGTGGACAGATAAAATGGGATCAAATTATGCATGGCCTTGAATGCTGATCTACAGATTGGATGTGATCCTATCAGTAAGACCCTCTGAGGAGCTTCTGGGCAGGGAAGAGAGCTTATGAAAGTGAAATGCTGGGTAGATTAGGGGGGTGGCACTATGCATGGTGAAGAGAAAAATCAGTATGAAAACTACTGAAGAGTTTTCAGACATTAAATCATTATTATTTAACATGATCTTAAAAATCTGTAGTGTCAGAATTGGCCAGTCATTTCTCACTAGCAAATGGTGGGAGGGTATGGAAAGGAAGAGCAGGCGGCAGTTCTAGGCCAGGTCAGCCCAAGGCCAGGCTTTCTTTGAACCTTTATACTTTGCATCAAGGTGATCATGGGTATCGTTAAAAGAATCCAAGCTGGGCTGTAGAAAATATGAAAGAGAAAGGAATTAACACTAGTTAAAGTAGGAAAGACACACTTCATAGTGTGTCCAATACTCCTCAAGACATCATCAGAAAAATAATTACCTTTATATGAATAACCCTTTCACATGTTGTATTAATGACTGGTGTTTATATACCAGGACTGCTGCAAGAGTTTTATGTAATAAGTCTAGGGAGGAGGGACCAGTTTTCACTTTAACAGATGCACAGAGTGCAACCTGCTCGACATCATGTTACTGGGAATGCCGAAGCCAGAACTGGGATCCAGGGAGTTAACTCCATCATCTGTGCTCTTAAGGCTTCTCCAGTGCTTCTCATCTTACTTGCCCTTCAAAACAACCCATGAAGAAGGTAAGGTGAATATTATTGGTTAAACAAACATTTATGGTTCTTACCTGCCATGTCCCAAACAATGGATTGAGTTTTCAATGATGGACAAGCTACATCCCCTCTCAAGAAGCTTATAGTATAGTAAGCAATAAAGACAAGTAAATACACACTTTGCTGATTAAAAAAAAAAGAAAGCAAAAACAAAACAGAAAATCTAAGCTTACAGAAATTAAATAACTTATCCAAGGACACAGCCAAGAAGGGTGGATAGGCCAAGGTTTACATGTCAATATTATATCTTTGAGCCTAATACTTATTTCACGTCATGCTTTTTACTTCCTTTTCTGGACTATTGGACAAAAGAAAAACAAGCAACAATAATAAAAACAAGACTAGTCTAACCAAATGTCCACAAAAAAGAGCCTGAGCTTGGTAAGAAGAAAAAAATTAAAATAAGAAGTTATGACTTTCATGCAAACAGTACAGGCGACCTATGCCAATCAGCCACATATTGGTTCAACACTTGAAAAAGATAGTATTTCAAGCAGTAAATGTCCTATCATCAAGAAATATTTTTGCCAAAATCATTTGGGGTGAATAAGTGAGTGAATGGCTTGCTCTAGGCCACTTTCCTCAAGGAAAACCAAGAGAAAGCTTTGTGGGCTGAAAGCTGATGATAGCTCCAAACAATTCTTCCCCATAGTAATTAACACTATTTTTCATTTTTTCTTCTTCACCTTTAATGCACACCCAAAGAAGGCCTATAGATCCTCCTGTAACATGTTGGAGAACAACTACAGGCTGTACCAGCCTGAGAGACTGTTTTACCAAATTTGGACAGTCCATTTCACCTTTTCTGTATGATCCTCTATTCATCACAATAAGATGTTACCTGCCCTCAGGCTCCAAGTACAGCCGGCAACACCAAGTACAGCTGGATTCATTAGTTAAGTCTTCACCCATGAAAGTGCTTAACGATGTACTCAGAGCCAGGCCAGCCCTGTTTTTTAGTCTTTTTTATTTCCCCAAAAGGGTCCTGATTGGGATCAATCATTCACTTAGTGTAAGCAGCTAGTCACCACCATATGACTTGGAAGATGGTAATTAAGTTCCTCCTTACCCCTGTGTAACTCTATCTCATGCTGTCAATGTGGCTGGTTTTAAGGAAGGGATGTTTGATGGTAGCAGGCACTACCAGGGTTATTAAGGAGGTTAGCAGGTATTTACTGAGCATGCATGTGGTGGTTTGAAGCGTATATACTCCTGAAAAACATGTTCTTAAATCAAATCCATTCTTGTGGGTATGAAGCCACAGTAAGCAGGACTTTTTGATGAGGTTACTTCATTTATGGTGTGTGTGGCCCAGCCCAATCAGGATGGGTCTTAATTCCATTACTGGAGTCCTTTATAAGCAGAATGATTTCAGATATGAGAGAAAAAGCTACAGAAAGCAAGAAGCTGAAAGGAAACCCCGAAGAGAAGGGCAAGAACAGCAGATGCTGCCATGTGCCTTGCCATGTGACAGAGGAGCCAAGGATCACGGACAGCAGGTCTTCAGGAAAAAAGCATCACTTTGATGATACCTTGATTTGGATATTTCCCAGCTTCAAACCATGAGCAAATAAATTCCCACGGTTTAAGCCAAACTACTTCACGGTATTTGCTTGAGCAGCTTAGGAAACTAAAACAATGCATTATGAGTCCAACATACACGGAGATCAAATATGGCCCACCAGACCACAGACGAGGGACAGAGTCATGTGTATCACTAAGATTGAAATGTAGGCCTTTTTCAATAATTTTAACATCTCGTTTATTCTCAATAATGAGAATATATATATAATTACATATAATTCATTTTAAATAAAATATAAAATATTTTAAAATCATTACATTGTTATTGCAAGTGGGCAGCAGGAATGACCCTGGGGCATGTTTTCCACCTACTTTTCCAGCCTTATTTTTTAACATCCTGTGCTCCAGTCCCTCTGAAGGACTCGTGGTTCCCCAAAGTGCCAGGCTCTTGTTTGCCAGGCTCAGTCTCTAAGCTAGAGTTTTCCTGTGCAAGATACCATAGGGGTGGCCATTGTTGGCCTGTGGCCCTTGGACTGCTTGGGCTGCGCATCTGCTGGGTCCAGCAACAGGATTTCTTCACCATCCATACAAATTCTGGCTCAGAATTTGTAAATAAGGCTGATAACTCCTCCTTGACACCAGTCAGCTCCTGGCTGCAACAGCCGTTGATATAATGTCTTTGTGGCTCTAGCATGACTCCAAGCAGTTGGGTCACTGCTGGACAGACTGGTTATTACTAGATTGACTCTCCTGCCTGTCACAAGGTTAGCCCCAAGCAAGAGGATGACCAGTTCTTTGAGCTCCCAAATCCTTATGTGGAAGCCAGATAAGGCTCAGAATGGACACCACAATATTGAGAAACAAGGTCTTGCTTCAAGATTCTCACATGACATTGAGACCTGCTGACTGAATTTTAGGAATTTTCCATAACCAGAGTTGTCTGGTCCTGGAAAGCCACTGACTGCGTCAACTCCGACTGCCTTAACTGGCTGAGACCTGAGGCTCACTCAAAGGAACAGATCCTGGAGCTGCTGGTGCTGGAGCAAATCCTGACCATCTGCCTGGGGAGGTTAGGATGTGGGTGAAACAGCAAGGAAGTGGTGACTTTCCTGGAGAATCTGACACAGATTTTGGAAGAAGAGCCTCCTCAGAACTCTGCCCTTTCTCAAGAGACCCCAGAGGAAGACAAAGCCACCACCTTCCAGACAGTGTGGCAAAATGACTTGGCAATCAAAGAACCTATGTCCTTCAAAGATGTGGCCATGGACATCTCCAAGGAGGACTGGGAGTTAATGTGTCCCATGAAGAAGGAATTGTACAAGACTGCGACACTACAGAACTTCTGGAACATGGTTTCTCTGGGACTTACAGTTTATAGACCAAGTGAGAGTCACATATTGAAAGAACCATGGATGGTGATAAAGGAAATCTTAGAAGGCCCTTGTCCAGATGGGAAACTGAAGCCCAAAGGCGTACTCCAGTAGAGAATATTTCCAAATACAAAAAGGCTGGCACCCAGACTGTCAAATTGAAGACTCATATGACTCTGGAGACAGATTAGAGTGAAATGCAACAGGCGCCTTCAGGGCAATTCCCACCAATGAACAGGATTTCAATTTTAAGTCAGTCTCTTTACAAGAAGATGACCCTACCAAAGAGTATCTTAGTAAATACGGTTTATATAGAGAAATAATTTTGAAAAGCATTCAAACCTAATTGTATAGTTTGGTACCCAATCAGATAATAAAACTTCTGTGTATAATGAAAAAGAAAAGATATCATCAGGGTCCACTGACCTTCATATGCCCATTCCCCTGCCTTCTTACCATAGCCACATATGTGATGCCATGACTAACCTCAAAGTACCTGGGCTGCCTTACCCTCCTGTGATGCTGCTCAGCCAACATAGCACAGTGATGTTGGCTATGTTGGAGCCAACATAGCCAACACAGTGGAGCACTTTTAATATACGGCTGGGCCATGACCCCAGAGATTCTGATCTAAATGGTTGGTCTGGGGTGCAGCTTGGAATTTTGCAATTCTTCAGATGATTCTAACGTGCAACTCCCTTGCATTCCACTCCCTGCTTGTGTTACTGTCCAAGGTTACAAGTCGTGAAGAACATCTCCAGCCTAGTATCTGCCCAAGCCAGCCAGGAACAAAGGTCAGAAGCCTGTGTGAACAACGCAGTGGAGGGTGTTACAACTCAAGGATCAAAGTTAATTGGGTTGGAGGAAACCACATCTTTGCATTCCATGTAAAAGCTGCAATGTCCAATAGCCATATATGGCTATTTAAATGAATCCAAATCTAAAATTATTAAGTTCCTCAGTCACATATTCAAATACTTAATAGCTAGTGGTTACTATATGGAACAGTACAGAAATAGACTATTTTCATCATCACAGAAAGTTTTATTGGACAGTGCTAATATAGAAAATCTCTTTAGAAAATAACCTGGGGTGGTTATTTCATTTTCTGCAAATAATGGGTAAATGAGCCACACGGCATGCTGAGGCTGAACAAACAGTCTCAGAGCTGAGTCATTTTTTTCTCAGCAGCCATATATGGGTTAGTGAGGGGGCCCTATATGCCCTCTTTTAGGAATGAGAACTGAGAAAGGAATGCTGTACTTTCATAAACAAAAGTTTTCCTGAATAGCTCTCTCCCTATGTATATATGTATATATGAGGGCAGCAGGGGCTTTTCCGACTTTTTGGAACATGAACAGCAGTAAAGAATGCATTCTATATGACAACCAGTATATATATACACACACACAGCTTCTGTATGTAATAGAAGCTAAAAGTTTTACAAATCAATACTTAAGATGACTACGTTTTGTACTTCTATATTTTCTATTGTTATATTTATTATATATTTTCTATTTCATTAAAAACATTAAACTTAACTGTTTTCACAGCCCTTGTAACCAACCTACAATTAAAAAAAAATTGCTTTAAGATATAAATTGTTTACAACAAAGCTGGTATCAAACTTTCCACTCCAGGAAATTATATTCTTTAGGTTAACAGCTAAGTAAGTAATAATTGGTATCAAACATTTATTGGGTACTTCTTACATGCCAAGCACTGTGTTTTACATTCAGTTTTTCATCCAATCCTTACACAATCCCTAGAAGATATGTCAAGAACAGTAAAAGATCTGAGATTTTATCATATTTGCAAGCCAATTTCTTGGATGGTGGCGGAAGACACAAGACTCCTGGGTCAGAGACAAGGGACTTTTTACTCGCAGAAATAGCAGTAGTCAGGGCATCAGCATTTTATTGTGCTGGTTTCCCCCAAGCTCCATTCCCATAGAATGTCATGAAGAGGGCCATGTGACACCTGTACACATAACAATGGAGGGGAAACCTGAGCTGGGGATACTCAAGTCCGTTATACTGGATAGTAAACATGCTTGCCTACCATTTACTTCTGAGGGAGTTACATTATCTCTATCTTCAAAAGCTGTAAGCAGACCTGCCCTCTGCTTTGGAAGGAGATATTACCTCTATTTTCCTAGACTGTTCACTATATAAGCATCTTTGAAAAGACAGTTCAGAACAAAAAGGCAGTCAGTGCTTCTCTTCTGAACATGTACCAAAATGCAAGAGACCCACAGACAATTTTCCCTCAACAGTAGGTACTGTACTTATCCTCATTTTGTACATGAAGAAGCAGTGGCTTAAAAGGGGTTAACTTAATCAAAATTACACAGCTAGTGACCCAGGTCTACTTGACACCTAAGCCCACACTGGTAACACCTTCCTTCATGGTCACCAGATAATGCTTCGGGAAGAGAGAAGACATTAGTGATTCATTTAGTCACTCAGATGTGAAATCTGCTCCTACAGAAAGCAATTATCTGTATATAATTTGTAACAAGACATCTTTTTCAAGGACCCTAAGAAGAGTATCATATGAACAGAAGTTGACAAATCTTTTCTATAAAGGGCCAGATGACAGATATTTTTGGCTTTATGGGCCAGGCAGTCTCTGTTCCAACCACTCAACTCTGTCGAGGTAGTGTGGAGGTAGTCACAGATGATACACACACAATGGTCATGCCTTTCTTTAAATAAAAATTTACAAAAGCCAGGGTGGACCAGGATTGGTCCACAAGCCATAGTTTGTCTATCCGTGCTCTAAGACAACCAAGTGGGATACCAAAAAAATTATTTATTGGAAAGATAAGGGACATATACAATAAAGCAAGCAGACGAGGGCATATGTGAAACGAAAAAAGATTACCATGTGCCATTATCTGATCGTAACCGTGTCTCTTCCCCAAATCAGTTAATGGAAAATTTTTGTCTTTATTTTTACATGAGTACACATCCAGTAAAAATTTTGGTATTACAAATAGCAACCCACTCCATTTCATACAAATCAATCTTATGCCACTAGAAGCTGAAATTAAAGTGGGAAAACACCAATGAAAATGTCATAGAAAAGATAATCAGCTTTCTCAAGAACAATTCTAACAGCTGCTAAAATTACAGGGAGATAAATATGGGTCTTGTGAATACTGTGCTGTCATTAAAGAGATTTGGCAAATTTTTCAAAATGCCACACTTTTAGGGTATGTGGGAACATGATACCCTAAAGGAAGAAACACTATTACCAGAAGTCAATATTCCTGGCAGTGCATGTAGGTATATTTTAGTTATTAGTGTTTCTATATAACTCATTTCACGTCAGTGAAAAGTAGAATTTAGTAACTCCAGGACATATATTTCCAACAGAAATTCGAAGACAAGTACATTACAGAATTTTTCTAATTATAATTTACTAACTCTCCAATTTCAATTAAAATAAATATTTCAATTGAATTGTTTTACAATGGTATCAAAATTTCTTAATAAACCCTTTCACTCATGAATCAATAGAATGAAAAATAATTTGAAAAACTATTTTATTAACTAACCCAGTTAAAATATATAACATCCATTTTAGCTATGTAAGGTCCATTGTATTTTCTGCTTTAAAGCTAATTACCATTTAAAATATTTAAGTGGTCAAGTCATCTTAAGTGTAAAAAAAAGGATGAGATTTATTTCATAACAAAGGAAATGTTTGATGAATAGTGAGCCTATGCTATTTTTAGAGACATTTATGTTCACATTTTTAAAAAACATTATAATTCATTATAATTGCCTCCCAATTAAATAACACCATTTAAGCTATAGGCTAATTTCCTCTCTTGCTATATTTAAGCACAATTATCCATCTTAAGCATTGTCAACACTTGCTAAAAGTATTACATGACTTTCAATGCTTTTTCAAAGACAATTCATCCTACCCTTTGTATTCCAAAGACAGAGTCTGCACCACTGTCCTTAGAGATGGACAATTCTGCAGCCTTTAACAAGAGTGAATATCTTAAACAAATTTTAATATGTTAGACATGACCTCTGCACTTTTTAATGAAGAAAAATAACCATGATGACAAGCTTTTGCCTCCACCTGACGAAGTCTAGGGACAAGTCTAGGGACAAAAAAATTGAAATTTATTTCTAAAATGAAATTTGTTTTACTTCCTAGGTTGTACTAGGGGGTCAGAAATGCTATTCAGTCTCAATTTTGAGAAATTTCTTTTTAAATGAAAGCCTTTAACTATTTCATAAGGCACTCCTAGGCGGGACGTGATTTTTGGAAAAAAAATACTTTAAGATGTAGTAAAAAAAAAAAAAGCAGGGAATTGTGGGATAAACATATCAATTTAGACCATTTTTCACTATTTGCTACAAACTAGTATGCAGGAGTTAGAAAACTGAGCTCCGTAGAATGCAATTTGTGTTAATTTCTCGGACATTCTACTTCTTCGGGCACCAGGGTGCCCTTAGGAGAGCATTATCATTAAGAAACCACGAGCTGGCAGCAGTGAGATCTCTTCAAGCCTAAATGTGTAACGACTGCCCTCTCACCCTGTCAGGCCTTGTCTTACGCAAAAGAATAACAGTTGTCAGCTCATTTCTGCACGTGTGCAGCTCCGTACAACACCTGGGTCTCACAGGTCTGCAGATGTCCACGTTCTGCTATCAGCATTGCACTATGGAAAGGGACATTGTACCAGCATTGCATTATGGGAAGGCGGCACTGCTATCAGCATTGCATTATGGAAAGGGACACTGCACAGGCACTGCATTATGGGAAGGCGGCACTGCTATTAGCATTGCATTATGGAAAGGGACAGTGCTACCAGCATTGCATTATGGGAAGGCGGCACTGCTATCAGCATTGCATTATGGAAAGGGACACTGCACAGGCACTGCATTATGGGAAGGCGGCACTGCTATCAGCATTGCATTATGGAAAGGGACAGTGCTACCAGCATTGCATTATGGGAAGGCGACGAGGTGGCTGAATGTTCGCACACGTGAGCTCTGCCAGCCGGCTACTGGGGTTCAGCGTCTGGTTCCACTACCTTCTGCAATGTGGGAAAATGATAGCACCTACACATTAATGGACTGTTGTGGAAAACAAAACACAGTAACACACGTAAAGCCTTCAGCACCGAGACCTGCTCTTAGTAGGCACTCAAAAAAACGTTATTATTTGCTATTAATAAACGTCTTCAATCCTTGTTTTCCAAAGGGGATCCCAAGCCCAGCTTCACAGGCAGTATTTTACATCACGATCCAGTACATACACATACACTTACATAGTAATACTACATATAGCAGCTATGCTTTTTAGTGCCTACTAGCAACTGAGCAGTGCAGAGACGTGTGAACAGAGGGAGGAATCAAACGTTTCATCAAATACTACTACCCTCACTAACAGGGAGACACAGTGATCATTTCTATTCTATATTCTATTTCATGACAACAAACGACAACCACAAAAAAGCACTGATCCCGACCAGTTAATTTGATTTCATGGTCCAGGACTCACTGAAACCTCCACATACTAAGCTACTTTTCCACTAAAATAGCCTCTCCCTTACTGGTTTGCAGACATTTTCATTTCTCATGTTTATTCAGAAGAAGCTTGCTTCACGCCAAAGTTACTGTTACTCTCCCTTTGCAGCACCTGCAAAAGCAGGTTCTAGCCACCAGAACACCGGCAGTCCAGAGAAGACCTGACCTAAGCCACCTCTGCCTCATTATAATAGTAAATATCACATGCCCTTATCATGCCAAACTCCACACTCAGGAGATCAGCACCTGCACTGAGGTCTTCAGTAAAGCACTGACTCATTTGGGTCCAATTGACTTGGTCAGGTTTCTTTGTGCTTTGCTGTTCGCCCCAATAACATGAAAAGACATAATCTAAACATGTATTCTTTAGTTTGTGAGCCCTTTTCCTTCCCTCTGTGGGTTTTGAATCTGTCACTTCTCTCACCTAAAAAAGCAGTGCGGTAACAGACTTGTTTACAAAAATGGGTCCATTTACTCTACACATTTAACTGTTTCTTATCATTGCTAATACACCCACATGGTAAAGCATCCTCTTGATGCTTTAAATTAGACATTTTCATGGCCTTAGAACTGTAGATTTGTAAATTAATAAATCCCCATTGTAAAAGCCAACCCATTTCTGATATATTGCATTCCAGCAGCATTAACAAACCAATATACCTCCTCCTTGAAAAATACAGAAACTGTGCCAAGAGCACAGACACGACTAAGCAAATAAACAACTCTGGGTGATTCTTATTTTTGTATATAGCAGACATATGTAAATCAGAGAGAATGACTTTTACTTTTAGGATACAGCTGAACTTGGCATAAAGCACTTTCTTCAGAGTAAATGTAAGTACTTTTTCATAGCAAGGGTTTATGGAGTTAAATCTTAATTCCCAGTCCTAGCAACACTAATTTCTACTTTCTTCTAATTATCAATTATCATCTTGGTGGGATGTGGGTAGAGAGAATTGAGAGCTGCACTGTCCAAAATGGTAGCCACTACCCACAGGTAACTATTTAAATTTAAATTAATTAAAATTCAACAAAATTTAAAATTCAGTTCCTCTGTTATACTAGCCATTTTTCAAATGCTCCAAAGTCAATGAGTCTAGAAGCCACCATATTAGACAGCACAGATTATAGAATATTTCCATCACTGCAGGAAGCTCTAATGGACAGCCCTGATCAAGAGAAAGGCCATTGACAGATGGTGAAAAGAAAATTTTTAAGAAGGCTGATGTCATAACATGGCAATGTAAGACATCCTCTGAAGATGCCTCCCCAGAGACTTAGTGAAAATATATATGTAAAGAGTTTAAGGTTATTAAGAAGACAATATGTGAGCATAAAGAAGAATTTGAAAGTATAAAAAGAAACAACATAGAAATTATGAGGATGAAAGTCACAATAGTAGAAGTTAAAAATAGACTAGTGGCAAACAATAGCAGATTTGAACAGGCAGAAGAAAGAGTCAATGAATTAGAAAACAGGACAATTGAAATCATACTGTCAAAAGAGTAGATAGTGAAAATAATACAAAAAAATTAAACAATGTCTCAGGGATTTAAATGACAGCATGATGCATGCAAATCTACACATCATAGGTGTCCCAGAAGAAGAAGAGAAGGGAAAGAATAGAAATAATATTTGAGTAAATAATGGCCAAATGTTTCCCAATTGTTATGAAAGACAAAATATACATGCCTGTTCTAGTTTGCTAGCTGCTGGAATGCAATATACCAGAAATGGAATGGCTTTTAACAAGGGGAATTTAATGAGTTGCTAGTTTACAGTTCAAAGGCCAAGAAAATGTCCCAATTACAACAAGTCTACGGAAATGTCCAATCTAAGGTATCCAGGGAAAGATACCTTGGTTCAAGGAGGCCGATGAAGTTCAGGGTTTCTCTCTCAAGTGAGAAGGCACATGGGGAACACAGTCAGGGCTTCTCTCTCATCTGGAAGGGCACGTGAGGAATATGGTGTCATCTGCTAGCTTTCTCTCCTGGCTTCTGGTTTCATGAAACTCCCCGGGAGGCGTTTTCCTTCTTCATCTCCAAAGGTCACTGGCTGGTGGACTCTACTTCTTGTGGCTATGTCGTTCTCCTCTGCTCTCTCTGAATCTCATTCTCCAAAATATTTCCTCTTTTATAGGACTCCAATAAACCAATCAAGACCCACCCAAATGGGTGGAGACATGTCATCCCTTAATCCAGTTTAACAACTACTCTTGACTAAATCACATCATCCAGGGAGATGATCCAATCACAGTTTCAAACATACAGTACTGAATAGAGATTATTCTACCTTTACCAAATGATATTTTGATTAAAACATGGCTTTTCTAGGGGGCATACTTCCTTTCAAACCAGCACAATGCCCAAGAAGTGCAACGTACTCCAAACAAAATAAATCTGAATAGACCTAATCCAAGACACATACTAATCAGAATGTCAAATGGCAAGATAAAGAGATCATCCTGAAAGCAGCAAGAAGAAAGTAATTTGTCACATAGAAGGGATCCTCAATAAGACTAAGTGCCAATTTCTCATCAGAAACCATGGAGATGAAAAGGCAGTTGTGTTAGTTTGCTAGCTGCTAGAAGGCAATATACCAGAACTGGATTGGCTTGTACAAAGGGGGAGTTTAATAAGTTACAAGTTTACAGTTTTAAAGAAGTGGAAGTTTCCAAATTAAGGCACCAACAAGAGTTTACCTTACTTCAAGGAAGATTCATGGGTTAGAAAAACCTTTGTCAGCTGGGTAGTCACGTGCCTGGCATCTGCCTCTCCAGGTTCTGGCTTGCTTAACATCTCATGGTGAAGTCTGCTGGGCTCCAAGCATCTCTAAACACCCATGTCTCTGTTCTCCACATCTCTGCATCTGTGTCAGCTCTGCTGTGACGTTTCTGTCGGCTCTGGGGGCTTCTAATCATTTCTCTTGTTTTTGTCGTTTCTGACCCTCTCCAGAATGTTTCCTCTTTTAAAGAAATCCAGTAAACTAACCAAGACCCACCTGGAATGGGTGGAGTCACATCTCCATCTAATCAAAAGTTAATACCCACATTTGGGTGTGTCACATCTCCACGGAGATAATCTAATCAAAAGATTCCAACCTGCTTTATTGAATCAGGATTAAAAGAGCTGCCTCCACAAGATTGAACCAGGATTAAAACATGGCTTTTCTGGGGTATATAATATTTTCAAACCAGCACAGCAGTGATAATCCTATCATTTAAGGTACTGAAAAAGAAAAACTGCCCCAGTCAAAAATTCTTCATTTGTCAAAACTGTCCTTCAAAAATGAGAGTTTAAAATCTTCAAAGATAAACAGAAACTGAGAGTTCATCAACAAAAGGCTTGCCCTACAAGAATTATTAAAGGAGTTCTGCAAGTTGAAAGAAAAAGACAGGTGAGAGTGGCTTAGAGTAATGTGAAGAAATTAAGATCTTCAGTAAGGGTAACTAAAAGTGTAAATGCAAACCCCAGTAGCACTGTATCCTAAATATACAACTTTACTCTTTAATTCCTAAAAGAGTCAGAATACAATTGAACAAGTAAAGGTATGTTTCCAGATTATGGATATGCAAAATATAAAGAAGTAATGTGAGAAAAAAAACAACATAAAGAGGGGAGACGGGGGATATGGGAGCAGAGAATGTATATACTATTGAAGCTAAATTGATAAATTTTCAAATTAGCAGATTATGGAGGTAGGTTGTGTAAAATAAACCCAGGGGAACACAAATAAAGTATAAGGAATATAAAGATACACTTCCAAGAACATGACCAAATGGAGTAGCTCGAGATTAGCCCTGCTCCACGGAAAAGTTAGAGAAGGGACAGGAGGGTGACTAAGGTGGTGATTCAGGAGTGCAGTTGACCTGGGAGAGCCTCCGCAACCACAAAGGGCAGCCCCAGTTGCAGAGGCCGAGGAACGGAGAGGAAGAAAACTGAGCCTGGTGCGGAGGCACAGAGCCACAGAGCCTACAGGACTGCACGGACTGGAGCGTGGGACTAGGAAGTAAGCTAGGCCGCATTTCTTGGGCATACTACCCTCACCAGTGCAGCCCCATGACTGGTGACTCACCCCACCAGCCCCCAGTGCATGTACCTGCCCCATACCCCTACCCCAAGTGCAGCCCAACCCACCTCTCCTGCATCCCTACCAAGCACTACCTTCCCCTCCCTGTTCTCTGCAGGCTGCTGCCAGCACATAAAGGCTGTGGACACTAACCTCACCATCCCCAGGCTATCCCTGTCCCCCTGCCCATAGTGTCGCACAGCCTCACCCCACTCCCCAGAGCTCAGTGCATCTGTTTATGGCACTCCTAGCCCCATGCATCCATGGGTCCCCAATCACATCGTTCAGCTCTGGGAACCACATTTTACAGCAGTCCTAAAACCGTGAATGTGCACGACCCTCAGCCACACTTCCCAGCTCTGAGAAAGTGCTGACCTGCCCAGCCGGGTCACGTGTGCCCCCCCCAATCCACAAAGGCATAACCTTGACCTGCTGCCACAGCCCTACGTGTGCACACAAAGGGCCCCTTGCCTTCGACCAGCGCACACCAGGGTTAAGTTCCCTCCCAGAGCAGTGGACCTGCACAACTACATCCTCCCTGGCCGCTGGGCATCCACGTTCACAAGCATCAGTGTAACATCCTCAACCTGTGCCTATACCTGCCCTAAAACAAATCACCGCACTGAATGCCCCACCCCGTACCCTGCTCCCTGATGTACAATCATCCAACAAACACAAGGCCTTAGACTACTGAAAGAAATCAACTCCCAAAGTAAATCAATCAAGATATTTACATGCCACGAAGACCATAGAAGATCAATAAGCATATCACCATGCAGACAGATACAGACCAGCCTAATGGCCAAATTAAAACACCAGAGGAGACACAGACATTAGAACAACTAATCATGGCTGTTCATACAACTCTACTAAATAAAATAAGTGGGATAGCACATGACATAAAGGAGATCAAGAGGATAGTAGAAAAGCATAAAGAGGAATTTGAAAGAATAAACAGGAAAACAGCGGATATCACAGAGATTAAAGACTCTGTTGATCAAATAAAAAATATACTAGAGGCACACAACACCAGATTTGAAGGGAAAGAAGAAAGAATAAGTGATATAGAGGACAGGATAATTGACTTTGAAGATTCAAAACAACAAATGGCAAAAAAGATGGAAAAATTAAATTGGAAATCAGAGAAATGATAGACAAAACAAAGCACACCAATATAAGAATCATTGGTGTCTCAGAAAGAGAAGAGAGGAGTAAAGGACTAGGAAGAGTAGTTGAGGACATAATGGGGGAAAACTTCAATCCTCAAAAAGGACATAAATATACAAATCAAAGAAGCCCAAAGAACTCCAAACAGAATAAATCCAAATAGGCCTTCCCCAAGGCACATACTAATCAGTCAATCAAATGTTGAAGAGAAGCAGAAAATCCTGTAAACAGCAAGAGAAAAACAATCCACTACATACAAGGGAAATCAAATAAGACTGAGTTCAGACTACTCAACTAGCACCCTGGAGGTGAGAAGGCAGTGATATGATATATTAATGATCCTGAAAGAGAAAGACTTCCATCGAAGAATTCTGTACCCAGCCAAACTGTTCTTCAAAATTGAGGGAGAGATTAAACTTTTCACAGGCAAAGCAGTCTGAAAGAATTTGTCAATAAGAGACTGGCCCTACAAGAAACAGTAAAAGGAGTTCTGCCAGCTGAAAAAAAAGACAGGAGAGGGAGGTCCGGAGGAGGGCACAGAATTGAAGAGTACCACTAAGTGTAATTTAAAGACTACAAAGGGAAAGATGGGAAAGAATATATAGATCTGACAAATAAAATAAAAAAGATAAGATGGTGGATTCAAGAAACTCCTTTTCAGTAATAACTTTGAATGTTAATAGACTAAATATACCAATTAAAAGATACAGAGTGGCAGGATGGATTAAGAAACATAATCCAGCTATATGCTGTTTACAAGAAACTCATTTTAGACAAATAGATTGACAATGAAAGGATGGAAGATTTTCCACAGCGTTGTAATCAAAAGAAAGCAGAAGTAGCTATACTAATATCGGCAAAATACACTTTAAATGTAAAGACATCATAAGAGACAAAGAAGGACACTATATACTAATTAAAGGGTCAATTAACCAAGAAGATATAACAATCATAAACGTTTATGCTGCCAATCAAGGAGCTCTAAAGTACATGAGACAGACACTGGCAAAACTGAAGGTAGCGGTAGATATTTCAACAATAACACTGGAAGGCTTTAATACACCACTCTCCTCTATAGATAGAACAACCAGGCAGAAGATCAACAAGGAAACAGACAAGTTAAATAACTTGACAAATGAATTAGACCTAACGGACATATATAGGTCATTGCACCCCAAAGCACAAAGAGATACATTCTTCTCTAGTGCTCATGGAACATTCTCCAGGATAGAGCATATGCGGGGTCACAAAACAGGTCTTTATAAATTTAAAAACACTGAAATTATGCAAAGCACTTTCTCTCATCACAATGGGATGAAGCTGGATTTCAATAACCACCAAAGAATGAGAACATTCACAAATATATGGAGATGAAATAACACACTCTTAAACAACCAGTGGGTCAAAGAAGAAATTGCTAGAGAAATCAGTAGCTATCTGGAGATGAAAGAAAATGAGAACACAACTTATCAGAACTTATGGGATGTAGCAAAGTCTGTGCTGAGAGGGAAATTTATTGCCCTAAATGACTACTTTAAAAAACAAGAAAGTAATTCAGTGGTTAGAATGCCCACCTTTCAAGTGGGAGACCTGGGTTTGATTCTGGATCATGCACCTCCTCACCAGAAAAAAAAAAACAAAAACAAAAGAAAGAGCAAAAATCAAGGACTTCCCCAGCACACCTGGAGGAACTCTAGAAAGAACAGCAAACTAACCCCAAAGCAAATAGAAGAAGAGAAATAACAAAGATTAAAGCAGAGATAAATGAATGGGGGAACAAAAAAACAATGGAAAGAGTCAACAAAAACAAAAGTTGGTTCTTTGAGAAAATCAATAAAATTGACAGGCAAATTATCAACAAAACAGAAAACAACAAGTGCTGGAGAGGATGTGGAGAAAGAGGCATACTTATCCACTGTTGGTGAGAATGTCAAATGGTACAACCACTGTGGAAGGCAGTTTGGTGGTTCCTCAGAAAGCTAAGTATAGAATTCCCATATGACCCAGCAATACCATTGCTAAGTATCTACTCAGAAGACATGAGGGCAAAGACACAAATGGACATTTGCACACGAATGTTTATAGCAGCATTATTTACAATTGTGGTGAGATGGAAACAGCCCAAATATCCATCAACAGAAAAGTGGCTAAACAAGCTGTGGTATATACATACGATAGAATATTATGCAGCTGTAAGACAGAATAAAGTTAAAAAGTATGTAACAACATGGACGGACATTAAGGACATTATGCTGCGTGAGATTAGCCAGAAACAAAAGGACACATACTTTATGGTCTCACTGATATGAACTAACATTAATGAATGAACTTGAAGAATTTCAGTTAAGAACAGAGGTCATCAGGAGATAGAAATAGGGTAGATATTGGATAATTGGAACGGAAGGGATACAGATTGGGCAATAGGACTGATTGTAAAAATTCAGAAATGGATAGCACAATACTACCTAACTTTAATACAATAATGTTAGAACACTGAATGAAGCTGAATGTGAGAATGATAGAGGGAGGAAGCCTGAGGACACAAATGAAATCAGAAGGAAAGATATACGATAAAGACTAAGATAGTATAATCTAGGAATGCCAAGAGTGTATAATGATAGTGACTAAATGTACAAATTTAAAAGTGTTTTGCATGAGGAAGAACAAAGGAATGTCAATAATGCAGGGTGGGGCGGGCCACGGTGGCTCAGCAGGTAAGAATGCTTGCCTGCTGTGCCCGAGGACCCGGGTTCGATTCCTGGTGCCTGCCCATGTTAAAAAAAAAAAAAATGCAGGGTGTTAAAAATAGATGGTAACTAATATTTGAAAACGTTAACTTATGTGTGAGACTAAAGCAAAAAATGTTTATTTGGTACAAAATTTATATTTTGACTAGTGCATTTCCTAATATAACTTATGTGGACAGCTTAATTGAACACCATAGTACATGGAACCTTGAGTAGGGCATGAGATTTTGTAGGTTTGTCCAGAGTGATGCCTCGATAAATCCCAGAAGGATTTAAACAGTGAATAAAAAGTATTTGCAAAGTCCCCTTGGGGGAATGGTGAGAAAGGAGGAAAATTCAACTTCTCCAAGTGAAGAATTCTTGATATTCTCACAAGCAGTGGGGACAACCAAAGCAATAGGCTGAGCCCACAATCTAGGAGTTTGTTCTTATGAAACTTAACCCCACAAAGGATAGGCTAAACCTACTTAAAATTAGGCCTAAGAGTCAACCCCAAGAGAACCTCTTTTGTTGCTCGGATGTGGCCTCTCTCTCTCTCAGCCAACATGACAAGCAAACTCACTGCCATTCCCCTCTCTACGTGGGACATGACTCCCAGACGTGTGGACCTTCCGGGCAATGTGGGACAGAAATCTAGAATGAGCTGGGACTCAGCATCAAGGGATTGACAAAACCTTCTGGACCAAAAGGGGGAAGAGTGAAATGAGACAAAATAAAGTGTCAGTGGCTGAGAGATTCCAAACAGAGTAGAGGGATTATCCTGGTGGTTATTCCTACACATTAAATAGATATCATATTGTTAGTCAGATGTAATGAAGAGGCTGGAGGGAACTGCCTGAAAATGTAGAGCTGTGTTCCAGTAGCCATGTTTCTTGAAGATGATTGTATAATGATATAGCTTTCACAATGTGACTGTGTGATTGTGAAAACCTTTTATCTGATGCTCCTTTTATCTACCTTATCAACAGACGAGTAAACCATATGGATTAAAACTAAATAAATAATAGGGGGAATAAATGTTAAAATAAATTTAATAAATTGAAATTCTAGTGATCAATGCAAGGGAGAGGTAAGGGGTATGGTATGCACGAATTTTCTTCTGTTTTCTTTTTATTGCTTTTTCTGAATTGATGCAAATGTTCTAAGAAACGATCATGATGATAAACATACAACTATGTGATGATGTTGTGAGTTACTGATTATACAAGTAGAATGGAATGATCATATGGTAAGAATGTTTGTGTTTGTATGTTGGTATTTTTAATAAATAAAAGGAAAAAGAAAAAATCAGTAACATTTCTATACACAAGCATTAAGTTAGCTGAGCAGTCAGTTAAGGCAAAAATTCCATTCAAAATAGCAAGTAAAAGAATCAAATACTTAGGAATGAACTTAACTAGGGACATAAAGGACTTGTATAGAGAAAACTACATAACATTGCTAAAAGAAATCAAAGGAGATCTAAATAGTGGAAAGACAGTCCCTGCTGATGGATAGAAAGGCTAAATTTGGCTAAGATGTCAATTCTCTACAAATTGATCTACAGATTCAACACAGTACCAAACAAAATTCCAACAACCTATTTTGAAGATGTTTTTGGAAAAGCTAATTACCAAATTCATCTGGAAGGCAAAGAGACTCCGAATAGCTGAAAGCATCCTAAAAAAGAAGAACAAAGTGGGAGGATTAACACTCCCTGACTTTAAAACCTATTATAAAGCCATAGTAGTCAGGGACCTGGCACAAAGATAGAAGCATTGACCAATGGAATTGAATCGAGTGCAGAAATAGATGACCAAATCTATGGTCAACTGATTTTTTTTTTTCAGGAATTCTATGCTTTTTTTTTTTTATTTTTT
>PVIY010040884.1:0-22025 GCA_004026745.1 Myrmecophaga tridactyla | reverse complement strand
TTCATTTCAAAAATCATAAAGGAATTAGCAAATTTGGTTGTGTAAGTTTATATGAAAATTTCTCAACAATCCCACATAATCATGAAAAATAAATGAAAATGATACTAATTTTACAAAAAAAATCAAGATCATTGAAAAATTATTTACTTTGGATCTTGTTACCTGGTATCATCCCATCCCACCATCAAATTCAAATATGGTCAACAGTCTACATAGTTTATTTTAACTCTCAATCTAGTTGTATAATTGTTTCTAAACATATAAGATTGATCTCAACTGAAAGAATGAAAGTTTCATCTTCATGTAAATATAAATCTATTTAAAAATCCTGGAATATAATCATTCAGGAGACATATGGCATCCTAGTGGAGGATAGTGGAAAAGCTGTAATTATAGCTAGACTTCATTTCATTATATTCATGTCCATTGTTACAGTAATTACCAAGAATATTACAGCTGAGACAATTCAACTGACTGAGGTCCCTTAAGGATCAGAAATTAACAGATTATCCCCTGTACTTCTCTGTTCACCATGATGCTGTTACTCTGGGTTTTTTGAAATTGGAACTGTGCTGTTTTTGATTTAAGCAAACCAATAATTAATCTTGAAATCCAAGTAAAATAAACATTAATTGAAACTTTTCAAATTGCAGAAAAATCAACATCGATAGACAATTCTACAAAAAAAAAGTCATGATTTAAGCTATTCTAAAATACTAGCATGTAAAATAAGGATGTGAACATACTATTATTTAATAATTTATCTTTATTGACATAACCATTGATGGATTTCACATAATTTCTATTCTTAAGACCAGTAATTTAAAGTCAGATACTCTTAAATGCAATATTCTATTAGAAAACGAATAGGTTTTTATGACGGGACAGGGACAATTTGATTGATTAGAAAAAGAAGTGAGTCCTTAATATCTGAGTTTCAATTCTAAGAAGGCCTCAAGCAAAAATAGTTACAATAGCAACAAAAAAACAACTTTGGAACATTTGAATTTTAGCATTCTTATCAAATTAATATGTTAGGCAATTCTCTTTTTAATCATATATATTACTGTTTTGGATTGCTGAATCTTCCATTAGATTATAAGGCATTTTTAAAATCTCTATTACTCTTATAAAAGTCATTATTAAGGCCCTAATGTATCATGGGCATTGTGCTAAATATTTGAATTACTAGGGTGAAAATATGTTATCTCTGTCTTTGAGGTCTTAAAATCTGGAATAAAACCTGGTATTATCTTGGTGAATGTGTCAATCATCTATTAAGAGTGTGAAGAAAGAAGAAAGAAGGGAGAAGTGAGGACAGAAAATGAGGAATGAGAAAGGAAGGGAATAAGGAAAGTAGGGAAGAGGAAGTTCTATGCATGATTTTGACAAATGTAAATGAGATGTTTTTCCCATCTAGATGACATTTTCTGGATATTCTATTGTTATTCAAGTTCCTTACCTGTGGTTTGGCCCCTCATTCTTAGTTAGAGTTTACTCATTAGATATAATTAAATATCATGCCTTTTATTTCTCTTGTACTTAATGTTTCATATGACAAAATTACCTCTTACCCATTTATCCTTTCTGATCTGAGAAGCTATTAATTTAAAACATAGAAACATAGATTTTAGATAATGACTTTATAACTCGGGAAAATCCTTAATCCATGCATAAAATTTGGAAATGAATTAATCAAATACAAAAAGATAGCTCAAGTTTCTATTAACCTAATGTGGTACATTAAGATTATGCTTTAGTTGGATCTATTGAGTCTTTTCCAAAGGGGTCCAACCCTAGTAATTTCAAGATTCTACAGATTTAAGCTCTGTAAAACTCAAGATACTATCCTGTTCAAATTAAATGTGTAATGTGTACTATTTGCACATATATGGCAAGATGTAGACAATTTTTATGAATGGGGGCAAACTTTTTCATTCAGAAAGGTTTTCTCCAATTAATATTAACATAAATTATATGTTTCTGTTCTCAGTAGAGCACAGGTTTTATTTTCCTTGCTGTTTTGACTTAATCAAAGAGTGATGTAAGTATCTACCTTTTGTATATATTTTTTCCTTTGGAAATAAAGATTCCCATTGCTAGGTAGGAGCCAAGTCAAGAAACTAAATTTCAATATTATATAGACATCTTTAATGTGGTTTGGAGACACATTTTTTTATAGTTGACTCTATTAATTCTTGTTAATATAGCAATTATATTCTTCAGGGATACAGTTCTTTTATTCGGTATCACTTTTTAACATCTAGCCAATGTGTTCTGGACTTATACTTTTAGTAAAGTATACCACTATTTTCCAAAAATGTGTTTTGACTTATACTGTAAAAAATAATTGGATTTATGCTATGATTGGGCCTGAAGCCAGAGAAAATATTATTATAAACAGGGATTAAATTTAATAAATTGAATACTTATAGATAAATACACTTTTGGTTTTTCTTTTCTTTTTTATTTTATTTTATTTTATTTCACATATAGTTTTATAACAGGAAAATACTGAAGCTATAATTTTCTACTGAAGACAATAGAAGAACATCAGTTCAAACATTTATCTTTGAGATTCTATATAATGGAAGTCAAAGCAAAACCCTTCCCAACAAAACGTGATAGCAGATAACTAACAGAGAATATAATAAAAGAGAATATAGTTCAAAATATGCTTATTCATTTTAATATTTAAAGTAAGTTCACATTTTTATTACTTTCTGAAAATCAATACAAAGGTATATCAATCTAAAAATTATTAAATCTTGCATGTTAAAATACATCTATTGTAAGAAACTTGTTTTGAACATATTTGATTTTAGACCTTATATCACACTCAATTAAAAAATGAACATCTCTATTGTAACTTAGCTGATGTTTCTTGCCATAGCCATCTCCTTCAACTAGGTAATTTACAGAATGGTGCACTTGAAATATCTCCCATAGGATTTCAAATTATGCATAAAGAAATCAAATCAACTATAACTTTAAACATTTTTGGGGGGTGCATGATCTGAGAAATAAATATAAATTTAAAGTAAGTGAATTTTCAATCCAACTTGCCTCATAAAAATTATTTCAAATGAATGATACAACTTAAATGTCATAAGAATTCAGGTACACATTTTTGATGGGCAATTTTGTAAATCCTTTCAGTAAATAAAATGATGAGATTTGGTATAATTAGACTCAACACCTCTCAAATATCATCCTTTTAACAATTTGCTCTTTACAAACTACCACAGCATTAGGAAAAAAATCCATAATGAACATTTAAAGTAAATGTCATCTTTTACTCAAACACATTTTTATTTACTTAGCAGAGAAACATTAATAGAAAGTTAGATACATTAGGACATTATAATAATTCCATCACATTAATAATGCAGATGACATAGCAGGTTAATTACATCCAAAGTGAACAGGTTTGGTTCATAATGTTCTTCCTTTAGAAATTTTGCCCACTCCACCTCCATAAGCAAATGTACTCACTCTCTTCCCCTTACCTTCTAACAAAATGTTGCACATGTGGGCACAAAATCTTTAATAAAGATGACTAAATCACTCATTGCAAACTTATTACTGCCTAAAAGAAATTAATTTGACATTTAAAGTTATACTTTTGCTAGAATATTTAAAAATATTTAGTTGTCTAGGAAATTACTGTACAAAAATACAGAAGAATTAGTAAATATAATCTTACCGGCATTGTATGTAGCATATGTTATTGTCAGTGTATGTAGTCAATTTAGCTAGACTATGGATTCCAACATTTTGGTTTGTGAATATATTTTGTAGTTGTGATGAGCATCTACAAATCAGTTGACTTTAAAGACAATTGCCCTGAATAATGTGGGAAGGCCTCATCCAATCAATTTTATCTTTTAAGAGCAAATATCGCGCTTTACAGAGAAAGAAATTTTGCATCAAAATATACCCTCTACTCCACATGGAGTTTCCAGCCTGCTGGCCTCCTCGATGGATAACAGAATCAATGCTTCAACGTTTTGTTTCACCAGGATTTCCAGCCTGCTGGCTACCACTAAAAAATTCTGACTCAAAACTTCAGTACCACCCTGCCTGGAATTTTCAGTAATAAGTAAGTGAAGATGAGAATCTAGTGTGGGTTTTTTTTGGGTGGTGGGGAGTTGGCGATGATGGGTTTTGCTCATCTCTTTGTGTGAGGTATGATAAGGCCAGATGCCAGCGAAGAAAGACTGGAAGAGTTTTAATATTTTATTATATTCAAGTTCTCTGGGAAGCACAAGGACCTCATGCAGGACTGAATGAGGAAAATATAAAAATTTGTCATGACAGAATGAATATACAAATGGACAAGACCAGAAAACTCTGACTCAATATCAGCAGCAAACAGACTAGAAAACTCTGGCCCCTTACCTTCCAGTTAGTCCAAGAAACTTGCCATATCTACAGAAACATCCTAGGAATTCAAGTCACAAACCCCTTAACACTTGACCCCAAATAACCAGGCCTTCATTCAAACTGATGTCTTCCCTAATTTTTAATCCCTCTTTCCAATTTAGGACCAACCAGATAAAGGCAAATATTCTTTCCTAACCAATCACATAGGATGCCCCACTCCTAGTTAGCCCAACTTTAGTTTCTCCATACCAACTGCCTCCAATCAGGCATCCTGAGTCTTTCCTTTTTTCTACTACAGAGCTTTCCCACTCCTCTGCTTGTTTCTGAGTCTTTACCAAATGCTTGTGTTGATGGCTGATTTTTTTGCTATAGCAAGCTCCAAATAAATAGCCTTAGTTTGTTTGCAGTTGGGTTTTCTTTGTTTATTTCCACAGTCTCTAGGCAGAGAGAGGGAGAGCTGACCTCTGTTAAATGCCTATATTGTGATTTCTAGGGGAAGCATATAACCTTCAGGCAGGGGTACGCTGTGTGGGATTGGTTGACTACATTTGAAAGTTAGCCTCTGTCAGCTTGCGGATTTTTATTTGTGAGCAGGATATAACCAGAATTATCTAGCAGTTACAGAGGTATAGGAGTATCTATAGATATTAAAGGATCTATTTACAGAGGCTAGAAAACATGGTTAATACATGCACGAATGGATTTTAACTAATGCATTTGAGTCACTAGTGGTTTGTAACAGTATTTTTCTCCTTTGTAAAATAGGAATTATTATGGTTGTCAACCTGACATTAATGGGCATTCAATATTTTCTTAATGACTTGTGACCAATTTGGTATTTTCAAAATGTGGAAAAGAACATTAAAAAATTACTTTTATCTCCCATTGTTCCAATGCCATATGTAATAGGAAAGAAACTGAATTGAGGTTCTTCATTGGTATCTCTTTGTTTAATCATCAAAAGATTCTCCAAAATTTTCTATGGTATTATGCACTAAAAAGGCACACCAATTTTATTTGTGAAAATGTATATAAATCCTACAGAATGGAAATAAGAATATTTAGGTGTAATTATCAGGTAGAATAATTTCATTTCATCAATAAATAGTGAATGACAAAGAAAGAACAACTTCCAGTACATTATTTCACGAGCTCTCTTTCTGGATCTACCTCCAGTAATTAATTTCAATTCATTTTGAAATTTGGCCCACAAAAAAAAGGGTGCTGGTTTGAAAGGATTTATACACCCCAGAAAAGTCATGTTTAATCCTCATCCCATTTTGTAAAGACAGCTGTTTCTTCTAATCCTTATTCAGTACTGTATGTTGAAAGTTTTAATTAGATTATCTCCATGGAGATATGACTCAATCAACTGTGGGTATTAAGCTTGATTAGGTAGAGACGTGTCTCCATGCATTCTAAGTGGGTCTTGATTAGTTTACTGGAATCCTATAAGAGAAGTATTTGGAGAAAGCTTCAGAACTCTGCAGAACCATGAAGCAAAGAGTCCACCAGCCAGTGACTTTTGGAGATGAAGAGGAAAAACGCCTCCTGGGGAGCTTTCTGAACCGAATCCTGGAAAGAACGCTAGCAGTTGCTGCCATGTTCACCATGTACCCTTCCAGCTGAAAGAAATGCTGAACATCATCAACCTTCTTGAACCAAGGTATTGTTCCCTGGATGCCTCAGATTGGACATTTCTATAGACTTGCTTTAATTGGGACAGCTTCTCATTTAGGACTGCAAACTAGCACCTTATTAAATTCCCCTTTTTAAAAGTCATTCCAGGGTGCATGGGTGGTTCAGTGGTAGAATGCTTGCCTTTCATGCGGGAGACCTGGGTTCAATTTCCAGACCATGCACCAAAAAATAAAAGTAAAAAGTCATTCTGTTTCTGGTATATTGCATTCTGGAAGCTAGCAAACTAGAACAGTAAGTCTTTTGATAGTTTTCAATTAATCATGTTTTCTCAACTAAGGAAATACTCCATAACTTTTATTGAATATAGCTTTTCAGTTAAATGAAAAGTATACAAAGGGATCCATTTAAATGGTGAATCAAGGTTTTAACTATATTTCCTTGTAAGATGAGCGTAATATAAAGGACTTGTCAGTAAATAATAATTGAGAAGAAAATATTATTAAAGCAATTTGTAACTATAAACATTTTATGAAACTTTAAAATACTCTTTGTTCCATGAAATGCCTAAGCACACATATACTTTTCATTGCTGGCATCTAAATATCCATTTGTTTTGCAATAAAAATGAATACACAAGTGACAAAATTATTTTGTGCAGAATGAGAATTCTCATCATAAATTTTTCAACTTTTTTCTAATTTCTAAAAATAAAACAATATGCTAGATATTATTAAAATGTTATGTGCCATTTTTCTACAGTCTAATTATTTTAATTTTACAGGTAGGAAATGGTAAATAAGTACTTATTGTTATAGTTGATAACAGACCAAGATAAATGTTAAATATGAATATTTCTTTTGTGATATTATTAATAGTAATCCATCCAATCAAAGGTTTTTGCCTTCTTGGCATGGAGTGAATATAAAGAAATTGCCAACATGATCAATGCAATTGTAAAATTTGGGTTTCCAGAACTTCAATATACATATTTTTTTGAAACTTTCTTCTAGAAATATAGAGTTTATAAGAATTCCTTCCAGTAGTCCATCTAGCATTTTATAAAAGAGACAGTGATTTACCAAAAGAATAGATTTTCAAAACATCATTTTTCTATTCTTTGAATATTGCAACTTGCTATCCTTTACATTCTTTGCTTTGTATCCACTTGAGTTTGCAAACCTTCCCACCTGTTTTCTCGAGAACAACTGCTTAGACAAATGACACATTTCACGGAAGACATGGAGTTTCTCTCTTGCATTGAACTGTATGGCAGTACAAGTTTCAATGGGCTATTGCAGAGGACAGCTCACGGCTGATATTAATTAGGTTTATTGGTATAGAGGCCCTCATATGCAATTATAACCTAGACTTTTCTAAGATGCTCACAGGAAACGCACCTCTTGTTGAAGAGAAAGGAAAGTAGAAACAATATACAGAGAATTTACTCTTTCATTTCTATCCAAAGTAGAGACTGTAGTTTACAATCAAGGTTATGAATTTTGCTTTTTAAAATGTTTGTTAACTTGTTACAATAAAATATTTGGTGAACACAACTCAAATGGAATTATCTTTTGTTGAGTGCTCTTATAAGCCTACCTAATTAGTGTCAATTCTAAACTTTAATATTCAGCTCTCAACATTGGGAAAGTCTTTTTATCTCTTTATGATCAGTTTCTTTTATTATATTAGAAATAATATATACAAAACCACTTTCACAATGACTGCCACATAGCAACAATTCAACAAATGGTAGTTATAGTTCATTTTAATTTGGTACTAATTAAATATTGCAATTAAATATTGCATCATTTAATTTTTAGGACTTATTCATTAATTTGCAATGTGCAGAAAATAATATATGCTCCCCAAATCTCATTGTGTAACAAATACAATGCAATCACTCTGTTTCTGTGTTATGGAGATATTAAAGTTTTTTGAAAATCATCAGTTCTCTAATGATCTAATCACTCATTTTACTGAAAATTATTAATTCTGTAACAATCTATTCACTCATATTTGATTGCATAATGTGCATTTACAATTCTAAGTTGGCAAGGGAGTTCAACTATCTTTGGGAGTACTGCAAGGATTCTAGAAACAAAATGTCAGAAACCTAAAAATACAAAGCTGGGATGAATCATGGCTGAAATATGAAGTAAATATCATGGCACATTTTCAGATAAGTAATATGCTTGTACTACCATGAGTGTCAAATAAGCATTCAGCTCATCTTAATCTTTTCATTTTTTATTGTAGGTTTACCTGGTCCCCATTTCCCAGGCTGGGTTAAATGCTTCTCCTCTGTTCCCCATATGATCCCCTTCTATTTTTCACTCATTTAACAAATATTTATTGAAAAATTACTATTTACCACGCTCTATTCTAGGATCTTATTCTATATCTGTTTTAAAACAATACAAAAATCCCTGATATCTTGAAGCTTGCCTGCAACTTGAAGCTTTGGAAAGACAGGAAATATTGATAAACAAAAGATATAAGTAAGTTATGTAATGTGCTTGTAACTGCAAGAGCAGTAGAAGAATGATTAATAATGGTACATGGGATTAGATGTGCAATGGGGAGTGAGAAGGCTCAAGTGTTGCAATTTTAATTGACAGTCAGGTTAGATCTCACTGAGAAGTGTTGAGAAGCATCACTGATGAACATTTCAGATAGATGGAATATCCAGTGTAAAGGATGACTTAGTTCAAGGAACACTAAGAGGCCATTGTGGTGGGAGAGGAGTGAACTAGCCAGAGACAAGGATGTAGAGTTGATGGAAGCATATCCTGTATGGTGATGCAAACACTTTGACTTTGATGATAAGTGTGATAGGGAAGCAGTGAGAGGAGGGGAAACTATTCCTATCAACCCTAGAGGGACCACTCCAAAGACATCCTTTTCTCTTTTCCCAGATCCTCCACCATAAAATGTACTAGAAAATGATGCAACCTAAACCAAGCTTGTTGTCAAAAGTTATTAATACACCAATAGGGCCTTCTCAAAAGAAAGGTGCTTCACCAGAGTTTGCTGATGATAGGGTGATCAGAAAAGTGGTAGGATTACAGAAACTCCAGTACATATTCATTAATTTGAGAAGGATTATATTTTACCTGAACCTTGATCTTATTGGTTGGATTTGAACACTCTCTGATATTTGAACCCTAACAGGCACTCTGTGATGGCACCAAAAAGAGAACTTGTTTTTCTAAATAATTACAGCATGTAGTAAGGGGCACTTATCAACCTAACACATATGGGGTATCTGGGAAAATCATGAGAGGCAAGTGAGCAGACCCTATAGGGCATCCCTGGGACAAATGGGACTTTTGTCAGACTTCATAAACTAGTGGGCCTTTCTCGTTTTAGTGGAAGTGTTTATCAAAGAAATGAAATGATCTGATTTCACTTTGAAAACATAACTTCAGATACTGTTTCGGGAAATGACTCCATATATAGTTAGGGGATGTGGAATCAGTGTAGAAGCAGCCAGGCTAATTAGGAGGCTGTTGAAGTATTGTAGAAAAGAGATGATGGTGACTCAGCCAAGGTAATAGAAGTGATTGGAATTGGTGTATATGGGTTATCCATTGCTTATCTGAAACTAGATAAGATGGGTTTCAGAATTCGTAAATGTGTTTTTTTTTCATTTGGGAGAAAACCCGGACACAGACATCTAGAGATGCCAGCCACATGCCTTTCCACCTAGCTGAAGGCACTGCAGCCCAGGAGAAAGGACCAAGGCGTGCCAGCCGTGTACCTTTCCAGCTGACAGAGAAGCTCCGGACGTAATCGACCTTTCTTGAAAGAAGATACACTGTTGTTGATGCCTTAATTTGGACATTTTCACAGCCTTAGACTTGTAACTTCTATCTTAATAAATCTCCTTTGTAAAAGCCACACACACACACAAACACACAGATAAAACATATGGAAAAATCTAAAACATATATATAGCCTCTGTAATTTTAGCTCATGTTTTCCTACCAAATGAGTTAAAGTAAAGGCAGTTTTTTTCACCAAATGAAAAGGACAGTGGGAACGCCCTAAGGGGAACATATGTTGAATGACTGACTAATAAATTGTAATGTCAAATGAAAGAGAGAGCCTAGATTAGTATTTGATATATCAAAGATAGGCCTTTAATGCCGTGGGTGAGAAATGTGCATAGCTAGAGGTGAAGTTTGATAGAGAATCACAAGCTGAACTCTAGTCATTTTCACTATATTTATGTTCTCCTGTAATTATGAACATTTCTCCTATTTCCCATATATTTTCTGCTCTCTTAATTTTCTCATGTACAAAAAAGTGTTTTTATTGCACTAAAAATCTTTTGTTCCAAATGATAAACAGACCATTTTCTTAGGAAAATTGCCTCAGTCTTCTACAAGTGCTGGTACTGCTGAATTTAGTCATGTTAAATAAAATAAATTCATACACATCATCTACTTATTTCTGTTCATCATAAAAATTCATGTTTTATCACATTAAGGCAGCATGAGATCATTGTTATGAAATGTGGGCCCAGAAATCTCAGGCCCAGGCTTAAAATTTGGCTCCATCAAATAAACGCTGTGTGATCCTAGACTAGTTACTTAACTCCACTGTACTTCAGCTTCTTCATCTTTTCAATGGGGTTAATTCTAAGACCTCATAGAGTTGTTAGGAAGATGAATTATACTAACATTTGTAAAGTTTTTGAACAGTACCAGCACATTATAAAACTATATCAATATTTATTTATTAGATAAAACAAATGAGTAAGTAAGCTAAGAATAAAAAAAATAGAGTGTAATTTACCTTGCTTGATATGGGTTAAATAATTCAAAATTTGGTTATTTTCCAAACATTTTCTAATACAGGAATCATTCCAGATGCATGTTAGTAAAGACACATACATATTTGAAATCAAATGCTGGTGTCTACGGTGGGCAGTCAGTTAAAGATTCATTACATTGTTAGAGATAAACCAGGTGTATCCTATGGTTTGCATCATAGGTGTAACCTATGTTTGCATGAAATTTAAATAACAAAGCACAATTTGGGGGGTGGGAATTGAGTTAAAAGTCAGAACTGTGCTTGTGTGTGTATCTGTATCTATATCCATTTCTATCCATACCCATATGCATATCCATATTTATATCCATATACTTGTCTATCTATTTATCTACACCTATTGATCTATTGACCTATCCATTGTAGTTATTATAGTAAGTTATTAATATCCTTTATTAGTTTATTATGGGTATCATTAATTGTGAAAATAATGTATGCCCTTCTTGATCTAATTTACTTCTGCAGCCTTCTGCACTATCTCAATGGCTAGTGATTGAAAAATTCTTGACCCTTCTACAAAGAAAGTGTCATCTTTAAAATTCTTATTACCCTTATCCTTTCTTGTATTTATGACAACAGCTTAATGCTCAGGCAACTTAAAAAATATTTCTAAAATGATGCCCATTCTCTGTTCAATTGTTGGCTGATAGGTAAGTGGTATATAAATTACACGTATTTATTTTCTTAGGATGATCTTCTTGTAGGCTGGAGATTCATTGCTCATTTGCTGCCCACCCATAGAGGCTTTTATGGTACCATCGCAGATGATTCACATTGACATGATATTTTTGTTCTGAAAAATATAGTTTGGTTTGCATATGAACAGATTCCCCTACACACTTTTTTCACAACATTTGTTAAAAGCACATTAATCTTTGGCAGCTTGGGAAATTCACTATTAACATTTATATATATATATTATATATAAATATATAATATATATATATATAAATGCGTCTAGGAAATAAAAGTGTTTTGTTTTCCCAGTTTGTGCTGGTTTGAAAGTGTTGTGTACCTCAGTAAAACCATGTTTAATGGTTTAATTAAATTAAATTAATGTTTAATCCTTTAATCCTGATTCAATATTGTAGGTTGGAAGCCATTTATTTTCCACTGAGAAAATCCATGGATGTTTCCATGGAGATTGACTCACTCAATCCTGGGTGTGATCTTTTGATTAGGTTACTTCCATTGAGATGTGGCACACCCAGTTGTGGGTGTGGCCTTTTGACTAGATGGAGAAGTGACTCTGTCCATTCAAAATGGGTCTTGATTAGTTTACTGGAGTCCTTTAAAAGGGAAGAAAACACAGTTACATCAGAGCTGCTAGAGACAGACATCTGGAGATGCTTGGAATCAAATGCCTATTCATGGACGTTTGGAGATGCAGAACCCTGAAGATGCACAGCCCAGGAGATGTTGCCATGTGCCATCCTATGAGATGTTAAGCAAGCCAGAACCCAGAGTTGTGACTTGAGGAGCTAGGTGAAGGCCCACAGATGCTTAGAGATGAAACCACTGACATTGGAAGTTGGAAGCAATGGAACCAGGAACAAGGACCAGCAGATGCCAGCCACATGCCTTCCCACATGACTGACATTGGTCTTTCTTAAGTAAGGTATCTTTTTATGGATGCTTTAGTTTGGACATTTTTATGGTCTTAGAATTGTAAACTTGTAACTTAATAATGCATTCCCTTTTAAAAAGCTGTTCCATTTCTGGTATATTGCATTCTAGCAGCAATTAACAAACTAAAACACAGCTCTTTAAGTGGGTTCTGTATCTTTCTTTTACAATTTTGAAATTATTTTCATTAGGTAGATTTTATTTCAACATATGGTTGATTTTAATGTACTTACTTAATTCATAATTGTTAAGGCACTTGGTTTAGATTTAGGTTTTGAATAATATTAGAAATTCTATGTGGAACAACCAGCTAGAGACAAATTTAAAATGTATAAATCTTGAGAAAAATTCATAGAATTTCAAACAGATTTTTGAAAACATTTTTATTGTGAAATATAACATATATATAGAAAAGTGATAAATTTCAAAGTTCAATTTAGCAGGTAGTTAAGAGAAACTTTCAAGGTATAGTATGAGTTACAGTTCCACAATTTCAAGCATTTCCCTCTGGCAGTTCCAATACACTAGAAACTAAAAATAAATACACGATGATACAACAGTGTCACTCCCTTGCTAAATCCTAAACTGTTGGCACAACTTCACACTCCCATTTCATCATTCTCTCTATCCTCAGGGATATTTTGGGCAATGACCGTCCTAACTTCTTTATGTTGAAAAGGGGTGTTGATATTATGGGGGTAGGAAAATGCAACCAGTTGATGTGACTGGAAAGACTTTTAGTTTTCAGAGTTTATCTGGTAGAGGAACAATTTGGAGGCAAGGTCTGCAGAGCTGAGAGTTTCCACTTCCTCAGCCAATGGCTGGCCCAGGAGTGCTCTGCTTTCTGCCATCCAACAAGACCTGGGTTTGTATTTGGGCACTGCTTCAACAGTTGTATTTTCCATATTTCTCAGCCAAAACAGGTCTGGGTTCCTATGCAGGGTGTGTAGATCAGCTCCGATGAGCCTGGGATAGGGTCCGAAAAGACTCTGAAAAGCCCTGTAATTCACCTGTACTTTTCTAGCCTGCCCAGCCAAAAGCATTATTGAGTAATTTAATTCTCTTCAGAAGCTGTTTACCTCCAAATCCCAGCAGTGTCTGACTGAGTGGGGCTATAGCTGATTCCTTTTCACTTATCTGGCCAAAATCTGGCTCAATGTAGGGCTGTGCCCCCATGTTGCTTGCAGCAGAGGATTCCTACAGTTCACGCAGACTGCAGCTGTCCCTAGCAAAGTTCTGGCCTCTGGCTGCGATTTCTCTCATGGATGGGGAAGGGGCATCAGGACCCAGGGCTGGAAACACAATCTCTGTCCACATTTTCTCAGACTCTTCATCCCTTACTGACCTGGATCTCAGAATGTTCTCCCCCATCCTATTGGTACCAAAACAGTTGATTTTGTTAGTCTCAGCCAGTCTTCTTGCTGCTTTTAGGCAAGATTTTGCTGTCCCCTCCTTAGTCCTCTATTTTGTAAAGTTCCTCCTTGCTACACTTTTGTATTTTGCCCTCCTTCATGTCTTAAGTCCTTAGTGGGTCCCTGTGTGCTCGGATCTCTGTGTCTATGTGTAGGTGGGGATCTGTCTCACTACTGTGAGAGAGTTTACAGTCTGTGTCCCCAGTGGGAGGTGGCAGGGATCCAAGTTGCTGTCTTTGGGACAGACTGAGAGGTAAGGGAGAGGACTGGCCCATTTGGGATAGAAGTTTCCTACCTGATATTTTTCTCTTTCTTTGAATCAACATTTGTAGAAGCCTTCTCCAGTCTATACCTTTCTCTAGAGTTCTGAACAAATTAGAATGGTCCTTTTTTTTAATTCTGTGAATCTCTGGGGAGAAGTTTACAGTAGTGTTGACGTTACCAGGTTGATGACATCACCTTGGTTCTGTATCCTTAGGAAAATCACTCTATGTTTAAATCTATCAGAGTTTCTTGAATTGAATATCTTATCATTAAGATATTTTAAATATGTTTTTCATGGTGAGTCCAACTTATAAAAGTTCAAGATGGGAAACTGTGCCTTTAAAAATATATAAAAATGTACTTAACAAATTCTTTATAACACTTGTCTATTAGATGCTACCAAATGACTAGCTGGAAAGGACATCATTTTTCAAAATTGACAAATAAGTAAAATGATCTGGAAAAATAATGTAAAAACTACAGAAGCAGAAAGATTATTTATGTAAATTTTCAATTTGGTATATCATTACTTCAACAATAGTCAATCATAGTGAAAAAATCAGAAAGCAAAAATAATCTCTTAATTCATTTATATAAAAATATTATGGTGTAAAACAAATATTTATTCTCATACTATAAGTATATTTTTCAAAAATTTAATATTGGGATGTATAAAATTTTACTGTAAGAAAGAATATGTGTTATGTCCATAGCTCAGGTTATTGCAGTCTTTTTGCACAGACATTCCAGAGACACTTTATTATATTTGAAATAAATCTTTATGCTGGCCCATGAATATGCCATTTAATTTTAAAATGCACCCTTTTCTTGATAAGAATATGTCCTGCAGACATAACCAGGATTCAATAGAATATTTTCAAATTCACAGTAGTAAAATTAAAGTTACCATGGTTTAAATATGTGCAGATTTTTGGAGAATGATGTATAGTTAACTCATCTTCATATAATGAATATGAGGTTGTAGAGAAAGATGCAAGCAAATCCGTTTTTCCCAGGCTTTTTTCTTGATTTTCAGAAATATAAATTAAATCAGAAATACGATGGGGAAAATGCCAGCTATTTCTAATAAATACATTTTTCTTAAGTATATTTTAATTCTCTTAATTTGTTTAAATAATACACTTTTGTTTGCAAAGTGGAATTATGATAATAATAATAATGAACAACACATAAATTGAATAGTCCTATAATTATTAAGGAAATTTTATTTGTATTTAAAAATTCCCAAAATCAAAATCTCAATGCCCAGAAAGTTTTCCTGGAAAACCCAACCAAATGTTTCAAGTAGAATTAATACCAATTCTACACAATATCTTCCAAGATACAGAAAGGAAAATAAACTTCCCAGTTCATTTTATGAAGTTAATATTATCTTGATCAGAAATCTAGGCTGTGAAAGTACAAAAATATGAAAGTATACATTAATAGCTTTCATGAATAGATGAAAATATCCTTAACCAAATATTAGCAAATAAAATTCAGCAATATATACATTTATACACCAGTACAGGTGGGGTTTATTCCATGTATACAAGGGGGGTTCAATATTCAAAAAAAGCCAATGCCATTTACCACATGAACAGGCAAAAGAATAAAAGTCACTTGATAGCATCAATGAATGCAGGAAAAGCATTTTACTAAAGCCAAAATATATTCATGATAAAAACTCTTAAGAAAATAAGAGTAGAGTAAAACATCCCTGACATGATAAAGAGCATCTACAAAATACCATGGGGTACTATTATATTCAATTACAAAAGTCTGAATGCTTTCCAGTCAAAATCAGAAACAAAACAAGAATGTCAGCTATCATTATCATTATTTTTACTCAATGTAGTGCAGGAAGTTGAAGTCAGTGCAACATAAGTAATGAAATGGCATGCAGATTATAAATAGGAAATAATTCTGTCCTTAATGTTTCAGATGACATTATGATCTGCATAGAAAATCCAAAGGAAGAGAGGAGAGAGAGAGAGAGAGAGAGAGAGAGAGAGAGAGAGAGAGAGAGAAAACACTTTTAAAACTGATAAATGAGTTTAGAAGGTCACAGGATACAAGATAAACAACAAAAAAATCAGTTGTTTTTTTAATATTAGCAATGAACTCATAGAGACCAGAATTAAAAATACAATTCCATTTGCAATTGCTCAAAATAAAGGAGAGATTTAAGTATAAATCTGTCAAAATAGGATATAGAATTTATATGCTGAAAACAAACAAGAAATTTCTCAATTAATGGAGAGATATAGTGTGTTCATGGATTGGAATAATGAATAAAGTATAGATGCCAGTTCTTCCATAATTGATAAACAGGCTGACAAAATTTCTATCAATATATCAGGAAGATAGTTTGTATGTATAGACAAAATAATTCTTAGATTTATATGGAAAGACCGAAAAATTAGAATAGCTAAAACTATTTTGAAAAGAAAAGATAAAATGGGAAGAGTCATTCTACCTAATATCATGATTTATTACATAGGCAACATAATCCAGACAATGTGGAATTGGCAGGGGGATAAATGCATAGATCACTGGACCTGAATAGAGAATTCAAAGAAAGACCCTAAGAAACACGCCAATTTAATTTTTGAGAAAGCTGCAAAAGCAATTAAACAGAGGAAAGATATCTTCTCAACAAAATGTGTTAGAGCAATTGGACTTGCTTAGGCAAAATATGAACCTCAACCTAAGTCTCATATTTTACACATTTCTATAAAATTTATCAGGGATTTAAGTGTAAAGTTTAAATTATATTCTGTGGAAGAAATAAAAGAACCTTCAGGAAATAGGCCTAGGGAAAGTGTTCCTAGACTTTATACCAAAACCATGATAGTAAAATGAAAATTTAATGAATTGAACTTCATCAAATTAAAAACTTTGCTGTTTGAGAGAGCCTGTTAAGAGGATGAGACAAGATTCAGACTGGGAGAAAACATACGCAAACCATAAATGTGAAAAAGGGACTTATATTTAGAATTTATAAAGAACTCTGGATCCATCATATTTTACACATTGTTGGTGAGAATATAAAATGGTCCAGTCACACACACACAAACACACACACACACAGACATGCAACTACAATATGATCTAGCAAATACACTCTTTCTATGAGAGAAATGAAAACTTACATTCCTGCAAAATCCTGTACAATTGCAAAAAATTGTCTTTATAGTTTTGTAATAGCCCAGGTGTCCTCCAACAGTGAACAGCAAACATTACTCAGTAATAAATAGGAGTGAACTATGGATATGAGCAAACAACTGGATGACTCACCAGAAGATTATAGTAAGTGAACAAACCAATTTCAAAAGGTTACATACTACTTGATTACATATATGTAGCCATCTTTTAATAATAAATAAAAACAGTAGAAATGGAGATCACATCAGTGGAAACTGAGGTGGCTATATAAGATCAGCATGAGGATGCTTCTCTTGGTGGAAATGGTCTGTATCCTGACTGTCAATATCAATATCCTGGCTGTGCTATTTTAGTATAGTAAAAAAATATTGCCATTGTGGGAAGCTGGGTAAAGGGTGGATGAGATCTTTTTATTTCTTACTTCTGCATGAGAATCTAAAATTTTCTCAAAACAAAAAGGTTAAGTAAAGAATATAAGATAATATTGAGGATTACAAAAAAATATATCCTATCAAATTCTGTATCCATGAAGACATATAATACAAACATAATGGAGTATATTTGTTAACATGTTTAATTAGTTTCTTCTATATCTGGGCAATGAAAATCACCCAAAGTCTTTCCTTCTGCTATCATTTTAATATTAAAAATAAAGATGGTCAATCTTCACTAAGTAACTCTGTGTACCAGGCCCTGTCCTAAATGCTTTATGTATAAATATTCACTTAGTTTCAATGCTATTAATATAGGGAAGATGCTTTTACTATCCCATTTTACAAGTCAAGAAACAAAGCCATAGAGATGTTATATAACTTGCCCCAGGTAATACAGCTAATAGGTCTGAGATTTTGTGTGCACATGAATCAACTTCATTAATCATTTTTCCAAAGTGTAGGCTCTTAACAGATAACTGTAAAACAACAAAGATGATAGATCAATTATACAAATAATCATTTAAAAATATTTTCAGCCATAGAACAAAGATCAGTTAAAATATATTAAGTAGAATAAAAGAATGTGTATATATGAATTAGGTATTCATGTTAGGGTTTGAATAATCTTTTTAATGGCAAAATTGGAAACCATATTGTGCTATATGAAAAAAAGAATTGAGTTTCAATTTAATTAATTAGAAATCACTATAACTTTTGAGAATCTGCAAGGTACTCCATTAGTTAGTTCAACGTATATAAATATAAATTATAAGAAAAAATCCTTCAAATAAGGGGCTTAATTTAAGATAAATAAGAAGCAGGTAAGTCACATATAAATAAACATCCTTCAATAGAGGAGAAAAAGTTATATTACAAATGAGAGTTGAAGAGAGTTAACAAATGATTATAGTCATTGAATCATTAAGCAGATGCCTTTTTAGTTTCTAAAATATTGTGGAATAGGCAAAAGTAAATATATGAAATGGTTGAAACTCCCTGAACTGTAGCCTAGATATCTTCATCTTTGATAATGATTCTTAATTATATAACTATATAATCTACTCTATGACTGTAAAACCTCTAGATAACTCATGACTGGTCCCACAAGTACCCCCTTCTCCTGTTTTACAACCTTGAAGTCTTATGATCATCTTGACTGTCTCTTGTATTAATGTTTATTAATAAAGGAATTTAAATCAGCCCAGAACTAAACCCACCCCAATTCTTAAGTTGTGTCTTACTAGATAAAGCTAGATCTAACCAAACTTGGCCCACCTATCATGCACAGTAGCTTAAACCTTAAATTATAAGTGACCTATATCTCAGTATCATACTAAAAATCACACCCATCATTATGATAACACTTCTCTTACATACCTTCTGAGACCAAGCATTAATCAATTAGCTCATGCTCAATGATTAAACTATCTCTAACTTCATCACCTGGAGCCATTGCACACATTAGCCTATACCTGCCTGTCTTTGAATACTATAAAATTCTCAGACTTAACTGCAGTGCAGGGAGACAGATTGAAGGCCCTCTTTTCTTCTTGCTTTGTGCTTTGCAATGAAACTTTCTCCCTTTGAAACCCCACTATCAGGGATTGGCTGCTATGTGCATTGGGCAGAGAATGCTCATGTTGATTGACATCAAGATGAATTATGATAAAGAAAAAAGGAAATGCTTTATGCATAATCTTAGAAAACTTACAATTAATCAGAGCTCAGATTTCCTCAGTTTAAAACAATTTGTTCTGAAAGGGAGAGGAAAAAATCAGTTTGGAAACTTTTCATAGCCTTCAAAGTAATATATAAATTTTAGTGACTGTTTTCAGCTGATGGGGTGAAGTTCAGGGGAGGAGTGGGAAGGGAATCTGGAATGAGAAAAGCCTCCATGCAGGAAGTACACTGCAGTGGCTGATGAGGTGCTCTGGGGTAAGCATGTGGTTACTGCTGCATGTTAGACACACCCATAACTCTTCTTTACAGGACTCCCTAGGTCTTGGGAAGGACTAGTGGAGCCTCTGCCGCTGCTTTAGTGAGCCAGAAATAATTGACACCTGGGCATAGTTGAACCCAGCTTCCTTGCACCCATAGGAGCGTGCTGAGAGTAATTTACAGGCTGGTATCCTCCCATCCGGAAGCCCGTCTTCGGTAGGATTTAGGAATGATCTCCTTCATAGCTTCTTCTCCTTCTGTGGCTTGCTTCCTCTATGTCCTTACTGGCTTCTCCTGGGAGTACTGTTTGAAAAAATCACATGTTTATATATGTTTGCTGCAGTGTCTGCATCTGGCCTAAGACATGTGCAAAACCAAATCAGAGTCAGTAGTTTACAGCATTTTATTCAGGATATCAAGGTTGCTGCAGCAGCAAGGAAACTGCTTCTTGCAAAAGTTTGTGGGCAGTTCTATAAACAGGTAAAAGGAAGAAGGAAGCTGACTAGGTTTTATTGATTAGAGCAGGAGCAGGTTAGTCTTATAATAAGCGGAGATTCATTTTTAACTGGGCTAGGTATGCTTAACTAGGGGCTTAATTTTCTTTTCGGGGTCTAGTAGGGACTTTTCAAAGAGGATGTTTGTCACATAATTCTATGTTAGTTTGGGGCATTTAACTATTGTGTTGGAGCTGAGAAAATCTAGGAGCTATTTTTTATTATATTCATCTGACATAGGTATAAGGATTTTAAAGAATATGTAGGAAGCCAGTATTCAGAAAGGGAATTAAGAAAATGAGCAGTCTGCTTAGAAAGAAAACCACATAAACTGGAGACCATGGGGCTCTTTTCAAGGAACAGTGAAATGGTTGCATATTGAATAAGATAAAGAAAGAAAGCTGGTTTTAGCCCTACTGAGAATGCCTATGACCAGGAAAAGAATTTGTCCTTATTTCAGTACACAAATTTGAATCACGAAAGGTTGGCTTTTGCTGAGTGCAACAATAACAATAATTTTAGGAAGATTAGATTGGTTTATAAATGCAGAATTTAAATAGGGTGCTGATGAGTTTCCTAGGGCTGCCATAGCAAAAGACCACAAATTGAGAGTCTTATGGCAACAGAGATTTATTCTCTCACAATTCTGCAGGCTGGAAGTCTATAAAATCAAGATGTAAAAGCAAGCCTGCACTCCTTCAGGAGGCTCTACAGGAGAATCCTTCCATGCCTTTTCCAAGTTCTTGTAGCTGAGCATTTCTTATGTTTGCATCACTACAATCTCTGCCTCCATCTTCACATTGTTTCTCAGCTTCTCTGTGCCATCTCCTGTTCTGTCTGTTGTTTCAGAGGCATGATAAGCTGGAAGTAGTTGGATAAAAATCTTAACTTCCACTTCATTGGAATCATAGTTGTAACTCTCTTAAGAACAGTTATCACTGGATTTAAGGCCTACCTGGATAATCCAGGGTGATCTCATCTCAAGATCCTTAATTTAATTCATCTCAAATACCGTTTTTCCAAATAAGACACATCCATAGATTCTGGGAGCTAGGAAATGGACATAGCTCCAAGTGCCACTGTTCAACCCACCTAAGGTTGATGGTTTAAGTGTCAGGTCTACCTGTTTCTAAAGGAGCAAAAGAATCCAGCTTAAGAATCCCTGAGGCTGTTTTGAGCTCAGGATCAGAGGGGTGGGCTAAAACTTAATACCAAAAATTATTTCCCCAAACTCTGAGATTAAAACACTGACAGAATTCACAAATAAAATTAGAAGAGTACTCAGATACCATGATAAGAGTTCAACAAAACCCAGGAGTCCCAAGACAGTCAAGTAAAATATTTTATGAGAATGAAGAGAGAATGATGATCAATGGAACCCATATATAAAAGAGTAGGAGGCATAATTAAAGCCTTAGATAGAGGGTTCCTAAATTAGGGATGTACATATTCAGTTACATTTTCAATATAAGATTTCAAAAGTTGAAATAATTATGATATAAACTAATATTTTGCATATAACACCAGAATTGAGGGGAAGATATTAATGAGAAGACTTAATTTGTTAAAAAGATCTTTTCCAGTCATGTCATTAAACAAAAAGAGATATGCTAACCTATAGATACCAGTAGTTATGGGATCAATCTGATACAGTCCTAGTGCTCACATTCAATCTTTTGTACTTTTCTACACTAGCAGGAAGTAGTCCTCCTGGAGGAGTTGTATTTTGGAAGTCTTATGTCATAAGAAAATTAAATTTCACACTTTTCGTCTCTCACTGGGCTCTCCCTTCAGCCCTAGAATTCATATGGGCTTTCAGCTGAAAA
>PVIY010040883.1:0-21912 GCA_004026745.1 Myrmecophaga tridactyla | reverse complement strand
TTCAACTTGAGGAAGTTGAATTTCTCCCCGTTCTCACCATTCCCTGAAGGGGGCTTGCAAATATTTTTCCAGTCACTGATCAAATCATTCTGGGATTCATCGGGGAATCACTCTGGACAAACCAGCAAAATCTCATGTGGCTACCTGAGATTCCAAGTACTTATGACGTTTAATCAAACTATCTGCATGGGTTATATTAACTTCAGGTTTTTATGTGACACCTGAGACTCAGAGTTAGAGCTCTGAAGCTATGAAAGTCAGCAGTAACTCATACAGAAACTGTTTACAAAGTTGAAAAAGTGTTCAGACATCGAGTGGAAATATGAATGAAGCTGATCTGCATAGGACTAAGATATATCAGAAGACTTTAAAGGATGATATGGTCCATATTTTAAAACCTCAACTTCTATGTGAGACCAAAGGAAGAGATGTTTATTTGGTGCAAAATATATATTTTGGGTAGTGCATTGTCTAATTTATATGGGGTCAGTTTATTCAAATACTATAAGTACATGGAACCTTGAATAAGCATGAGATTTTGTTGGTTTGTCTAGGTTAATGTAATGCCCTGATAAATCCCAGAATGATTTGGACAATGAATAAAGAAGTATTTGCAAAGTTCCCTAGGGAGAGTGTGGAGAAAGGGGGAAATATTCAACTTCCCCATTTGGAGAATTTCTGATATTCTCACAAGCAGTGGGGACAACCAAATCAATAATAGGCCGAGTCCTCAGTCTTGGGGTTCACCCCTATGAAATTTATCCCTGCAAAGGATGGGCTAAGCCTACTTAAAATTAGATCTGAGAGTTACTACCAGAGACTCTTTTTTTGCTCAGATGTGGCCTGTTTCTCTCTAAGCCGACTTAGCAAGTGAACTCACTGCCCTCCTATCCGGTATGTGGGCCATGACGCTTATCTTCCTGGCAATGTGGGACAGAAATACAGGCATGAGCCAGGCATGAGAAAACCTTCTTGACCAAAAGAAAGAAGGGAGAAATAATGCAAAATAAAATGTCAGTGGCTGAGAGATTTCAAACACAGTCGAGAGGTTATCCTGGGAGTTATTCTTACACATTATATAGATATCCCTTTTTAATTTATGGTGCACTGGAGTAACTAGAGGGAAGTACCTGAAACTGTAGAGCTGTGTTCCAGTAGACATACTTCTTGAAAATGATTGTATAATGATACAGCTTTTCCAATGTGACAGTGTGATTGTGAAAACCTTGTGTCTGATGCTCCTTATATCTAGGGTATGGACAGATGAGTGAAAAATATGGGTAAAATAAATACATAAATGGGGAGATAAGGGGTAAAATAAATAGGATAGATGGAAATACTAGTGGTCAAAGAGAAGGAAGGGTAAAGGGTATGGTATGTATGAGTTTTTTCTTTTTTCTTTCTTTTGTTGGAGTGACGCAGATGTTCCAAAAAATGATCATGGTGATGAATACACAACTATGTGATGATGTTGTGAGCCATTGATTGTACACCATGTATGGAATGTTTGTATGTCAAGAATGTTTGTATGTTAAGTCTTAACAATATAAACTAAAAAAAAAATTTTTTTTAAAAGCCAGTGTTCTAGAATAGAGACTTTCAAACATGCACATGCATGAGAAATGCTTATTTAAAATGCAGATTCCTGGACCCCTGCCCTGGAGATTCTGAGAAGTAGGAGCCAGCTCTCTAAGTAGCTGAGGGATTGCTTTCTTTCCAGCAAAAGTCAAGGGCCTGAGATAGGAAAGACTGTACCAGAAACTATCAGCAAAGTGAGCAAAAGGAAAGGGAGCTGGTGCTTGAGTGGGCAGGGCAGTGAAGGTGTGGCCTAGGAAATTGGGTTTTTATTTAAGTGCAATTGGAAGCCCCTGAAGATTTTAAGTCAGAGAGTAACACCATCAAATTTACATTTTAAGAAATCCACTCTGGCTTCACTATAGAGAATGGATTGCTGGAGGGAAGAAGGGAAGCAGGAGCAGCAGGCAGGAGGCTTCTGCAGAGACCCAGGCTGGGAAACAGGGACTGGGCTAGATGTGGGTGGGACAGCAGTTGAGGCTGAGGATTTCAGGTGCTAACGTCAGTCCTGGCTCATCCTAATGTCCCTATTCTCATTTTCTTCTGTTCCGGTTATTTTATTCCACCCTATTTTTTGTTGTTTTAAAATAAAAATGCTTTTTTTATTATAGAGATAACATATTAATATTTTAAATTTAGACAACACAGGAATGTATAAAGAAGAAATTAATTACCCCCTTAAGAGACTACTGTCCTTCCAGACATTCTTTATGTGAGTACATATGCATTTTGCACACAGACTCATACTATGCATGGGATTTTATAAGATGCTTTTCTCACTGCGAAGAATATCATGATTCAGGTCTATGGATGATCTTGCATGGAATGTGGGGATGTTGAATCTTGCCCAATGGCATTTCTTTGCTATTTGTGCAAATTTCCTAAAGCAAAGAGAGGTTTTCAAAAGGTAAGCCTTGAGTCTATTAGATTAGAAAACACAAGTCATTTTCCTAAAAGGGGATTGAGGGGCTGGGGGATTTAAAAATTAAAATACCAGAACATATAGTCCGAAAAGAGGAGCTAAAAAGTGAGTATAGTAATTTCCTCTTAGAAGGGAATGTGATGCCTGAGCAAAATTCTGTTGTTTATTTTGCATGGTCTTAACTGGAGCTACACACAAAAACAGAAAGCTATAGCAGGAAGTGCCTTCCCGTGGCTGGTGGGGACAGGGATTCCCATGTGAGGCCTCTGGATGTCTCAGGATTAGTCAAGAATCCTCAGAGCAACTTTCCCAAAACACTAATTGTATTTGTGTGTCTGAGTCTTTGATTAGTAGCTTACTTAGCTTTCTGGCTCATTATCATCTTAATCTTTTTTTTTTTTTATGTAATAGCACTAAAACTCTAGTTTGTGCATGTGTGTGTGTGTGTGTGTGTGTGTGTGTCTGTGAAGGGGGCGGTTTCCATTTCCAACAAGGGAAAAAGAATTTCAAAACAGACTTGAAGTTGTAATGGTTTCTCAGCCAAAACAAATTCCATAAATGGGTTGGCTTAAACAATGGGTTTGAGGCTTTCTCCCTGAAGACTGTGGCACCTGGGGCAGGTGTTCTGGGGCTTTTCTGACACATGGCCATGAATGTGGAGGCATCTTCTCCTTCCTATTCCAGGTGCCATTGACTGACAGCTTCTGGCTGCTCCTGGCAACTTCTGCCTTGGTGGGCTTCTCTGTAAGGACTCTGGCAACAGAATGGAGACCCATCCTGATTCGGTTGGGCCACGCCTTAACAGAGGTAGCCTCATCTAAAGGTCCCATTTACTAGGGGTTCACACCCACAGGAATGAATTAAGATTAAGAGCATTGGGTGGTTTTTTTTTTTCCCTTTGGAGTCACCACAAAGGTATTTTATATAATTATTCTAGTTTGCTAGCTGCCGGAATGCAACACACCAGAGACGGATTGGCTTTTAATAAAAGGGGATTTATTTCATTAGTTCTTCAGAGGAAAGGCAGCTAACTTTCAACTGACATTCTTTCTTACGTGGGAGGGCACAGGATGGTCTCTGCTGGCCTCTCCAGGCCTCTGGGTTCCAACAAGTTTCCCCGGGGTGATTTCTTGCATCTCCAAAGGCCTGGGCTGAGCTGAGAGTGCTGAGATGAGGTATGCTGAGCTGCTTGGGCTGTGCTATGTTGCAGTCTCTCAGTTGAGCATCAGCCAATTAAGTCAAACATCATTCATTGCAGCAGGCATGCCTCCTAGCCAACTGCAGATGTAATCAGCAACAGATGAGGTTCACATATACATTAGCTCATGTCCACAGCAACAGAACTAGGTGCCTTCACCTGGCCAAGCTGACAACTGAATCTAACTACCACAATAACCTTTATTTTTAGTTATATATTTAATAACCTCAATATAGGAATATCAGTTCTCCTTCCTCACCTCAGTCATCAAATGGTTGAAATATAAAGCAAAGTCCTAGGCATATCTGAACTCCATCCACAGCCATCAGCTTTTTTCCCCCTCAGGTCACATATCATTTATCTAAGCAAGGAAAAGAATCAAAGCTGACAATGCACATTGATAGAAATGAGGTTTTGCATTTCAACAATTTAATGTGATAAAGCAGGAATGACCAAATGCTAACTGTAGAAGGCAGGTATATGCTGTTCACTGTAAATCTAGAGTATTGCTTTACTTACACTGCTTAACTATATTAGCAGAGAACAAGCCTTAGTGACATGTAACTTTCAGAAAAGGATTCTCACATTTTATGGGCTGGTAGGAGGTATGTGGGCTCCTTGTCATTTTCCTGAATATTCTACAGGAAGGACAGGTACTAAGTGTGTATGTGTGTGTCCACCTACTTCCATGATAGGCTCTAGTTCCTTTTTCAAGGATTTTAGACCACAGCATTTTGTTTGTTTTTCATTATGCAAATAGCACATAAACACATTAATATTGAAAAAGTGAAAACATAATAGATAAAAATTCTTTTTGCAACCCTCCCCTCAAAATTCTTAATCTCATCCCCATATGTAACCTGTTTTTTCAGTTTGTTATGCATGTTCCAAACCTTTTCCTTATGGTTTTTTTATACATGCATATGCACCCACAAAAACATCTGATATTGTGTAGTTTTGTTTCCTTGTTGGTTTTTCATAAATGGCATCTTACCATATTTATTATTCTATCATTGACTCTTTCCCTGTCTAACACTATGTCTTAGAGCTTTCTCTAAGCTCCACAAAACTCTATCTTAGGAAAATAAACAAGCCTGTTGCATTGTATAGTGTGCCAGGGTAGCTATTCCAGACTGTGATTTTACTCATTTCTCTACTGATAGGCGTTAGGGCAATTTTTGGGTTTATTTTTACTATTAGAAGTAAAAATACAGAAAACAACTTTGTATATGTCTACCTGTGTGAAAAATGTGATTTTCAGCTGAAGTTAGATAAAAGAGGTGGAATTGCTGTGTGGTAGGTTTTCACATATTTTATGTTAAATAGAAATGACCGCCTGCCATGTGGGAGACCTGGGTTTGATTCCTAGACCATGCACCCACAAAAAGAGACAAAACAAAAAAATAGAAATGACCAATTTTCTCTCCAGTATGACTTTTTGTGGTTAAGTCCCAGCAAATATTTCTCTTTATTGAGTTTTGGGATGGGCTCACCTTGGGCTTCATACTAAGCAGGGGACAAGAGGAATATGAACTTAATTAAGTCTTTGCTCTCTAGGAAGTCTTGAGACTCATTTGTATGCACCACATATCAACTGGTTTAAAAATGGGCTTATCAAACAAATGTTCTAAGAAATTATCGTGATGATGAATATACGACTATGTGATGATATTGTGAATTGCTGATTATATATGTAGAATGGAATGATCATATGGTAAGAATGTTGGTGTTTGTTGTTATGTTTAAAAAAATTTTTAATAAAAGGGCTTATCAATGTGTAAAAGAGTGTCTAAAGAAAAAAGGTATATAATAAAATGCACATGCATCTACTCATTTGTACAAAAATGAAATACAGAAGATTAATCCAGAAACTAAAGAGATTGCTCACTTACAGGGATGGATGGGTGGGAATGAATGGAAAGGGTGGGGGGAATGGAAAGAGATTAGTAGAATGAGGAGGGCACAACTCCTCTCTGGGTGTTTTTTTCCCCCTTTTGTATTGTTGTGAACCACGGTTGTGTTTCACATACTCCTCAAACAAATGAATAATTCATATCAATCAGGATTAAAGGAGAATGCAAAATAGAATATCAACAAAAACAAGTCTAAATGTATCTAAGCGTATCACCACATTGTATAATCATACTGGAGGAGGTAGGGAAGAAAAGACCTAGCCTAAGTAACTCTGAAAAACAGTATTTTGACTGGATACTAAAAGACTAAAGATGAAAAGGACTGCACACAAAGACGGCAGTTTAGTTGTGTTTGTTTCTAACTTATCCTGTTGCTCATGGAAGTACGAAGAGGTGCCCTGGAGAACCCCTTTGTTCTAGACTTTTTGTTTTCTCGCTGCTAAAACAAGTACCAGCAATTCGGAAACTACTTACTGTTTATTCTAGGTGGGTCCAATCAGCAGACAGAAACTACCCAGTAATTTGAGCAGGGGAATTTTAATATAAAGAAGTATTAATTATAGCAAAAGATTGGAGTAATGAGGGATTGGCCAGTGTTCTAGTTTGCTAGCTGCTGGAATGCAACACACCAGAGACGGATTGGCTTTTAATAAAAGGGGATTTATTTTGTTGGTTCTTCAGAGGAAAGGCAGCTAACTTTCCACTGAGGATCTTTCTTACATGGAAGGCACAGGATGGTCTCTGCTGGTCTTCTCTCCAGGCCCTTGGGTTCCAACAACTTTCCCCGGGGTGACTTCTTTCTCCATCTCCAAAGGCCTGGGCTGAGCTGCAAGTGCTGAGATGAGGAATGCCAAGCTGCTTAGGCTGTGCTACGTTGGGATCTCTCATTTAAGCACCAGCCAATTAAGTCAAACATCACTCATTGCAGCAGATACGCCTCCTAGCCGACTGCAGATGTAATTAGCAACAGATGAGGTTCATGTACCATTGGCTTATGTCCGCAGCATCAAGACTAGGTATGCTGACCTGGCCAAGTTGACGACTGAATCTAACTAACATAGCCGGTAAGAAGTACAGATAACGCTAAAGAATATGGGAATAGTATGTAAACGGAATAGCAACTTCCTAGGGTTGAGGCCCCCAAAGAAAGACACCTTCCCCAGCTGAGATACAGAACCTTGTTGGAGAGTGCCAAGTGGCAAAGGGAAATAATTAAATGGCCCAGCTCCATTTTTACTGATCAGGCAATGAAGGGATGAATTTGGAGCTGAGAGGCAGTAAATTGATAACTGACAGGGTCCACCTTTTTGGCTACTCACCCTCCTTATGCATCCTTCTACACACATTTGAACTCTCATACAACAAGACAACTTTATAATTCCACCTAACAATATTCTTCTTACAAATAAAGTTCTCATGCTCTCCCCTAAGAGAACAGACACACAGCCCCAACAGTTCGTATTTACTGCTGGCTATTTTAATTACTCCTTAAATTCTGTTATAGTCCCACTGAAATTCTTTTATCTAAAGACTAAACTGTAAAGTTTACTTCTAGAAGCTTGTATATACAATAAAAATGGGAAGGAAGAGAGAGAAGAAGAAAATGGTTAGCATATACAAATAAACATATAAATAATAAACAAATAGAATGTAGTATCTGTAATTAGTCAAAAGGCCATAATTAATATCCAAGGCTTCTTTCTTCCACTCCCATTCCACATTCCCCTCACGCTCAGCCAGAACCTCAGCTGGTTAGGGTTCTTTACCTGGTGGAAGGACCCAAACCTTAATTCCCAAAGAATCTGAGTACTCAGCCATCTCACCTTTATTTGTTACTCTAGTTCTCTATTAACCTATCCTATTGCTCACGAAAGTACTAAGAGGTGCCCTGGAGAACCCCTTGGTTCCAGACATTTAGTTTTTTCACTGCTAAAACAAGCACCATACAAGGGGTTGGCTTAACAACAGGATTTATTAGATCCATGGTTTCAGAGGTTAGAAAGGCTTACTTCCTATCAGGGTCGGAATCTTCGGGCAGGCCAGCAATTTTGGGGATTCCTTGGCTTTTGCGTAACATGGCAATGCATAATACAGTGTCTTCTCCTTGCTCAGTGGTTTCATTGGCTCAGCTTTTGGCTGCTCCCCATGGCTTTTCTTATGTCCAAATCCCTTTGCTTATAAGGACTTCATCCATGATGGATTAAGGCACATCCTCATTCAGTTTGGGCACATTTAATAATAACTAATAACGTCTTCAATGGTCCTGTGTACAAATGGGATCACACCCCATTCTACAGTATCGACTCAATTCCTCCTCTGTAACCAGGATCAATCACTCCAGCCAGTAGAGTAACTCCTTTTTTTTTGCCTGTTGATTCAGTGGCATAAGGAGTCCAATTGTCCATGTGGCAATCTTATCTTCCAATTCAGTGGGGCCATTATTGAGTTCCCTCAGAAATTAACACCTCCAAACCAATAGCATTCAAAGTTGCCAGGATGGGAAGCAAAAATACTGGGAGAGGGTTATTAGGTGTAATAGTGAGAAAAGCTATTCTCACATCCACTCCTGTGTCCCAGTCTATGTAGTGTGGCTAGGAGGGTGATAGCACCATATCATGGACTCACATTCAAAGCATATACTACATCCTACAAGACAGAACCCATTGTTTCAGGGATATTTTTCCTGACTGGTGACATAATTGAGTCTTCGGTAAACCATTCCAACTTTTAATTAGGCCAGCTGCCTTTCAGTGACGGGGTGTATAGTAAGACCAGCAGAGTCCACTGAGCACTTTCTTTGCTGCAAAATGAATTCTTGATCAAATGCAATGATATGGAGAGTGCCTGATGGTAGATAAGGTATTCTGTGATTCCACCTCAATATTGTGGTGCTAGGAGAAGCAAATAAGAAATGTATACAAATAAATGGGGCAAGTGTGGAATGAACACGAACACTGGAATTGCATTTATCAGTATCAGCTCATGTATATATATAAGCAGATGGATGCAAGCAGAAATAAATATAGATGTGATGTGTGTATAGTGTGTTAATATATATACATATATCTTCTAGTTCTATCTGCTGGGAAGGTCTAGAAGCAATGACACGCCATACAATGGGCCCACCTAGTGCTCAGAGTTTGTTTTCTAAGTATGATTCTCCAATAAAAGAAGCCATGGCTCCTTGGAGAAACGGTTAATTCCAGCACTGGCAGGGACTAGAAAAGATGAGCATGGGACAGCTTGTGGTATCAGGAAGTAAGGACGTGCTCAATAAAGATGGGGCCACCAGTTCCTATACCCTCTATACAATACATGCTAAATGACGATTTGGAGTCACAACCGTGCATTTAATATGTGTTGAAAATTTTAAATTACGACTACTTTTTTTTTTTTTTTTAGTAGAATTGTTTCTTATAACTGCTCCCTGATCTTGGTTTTCCCTGTCAGAACTGTGTGCACTCTAACATCCTTGGCTGTGGGCGACCAGTTTTCCTAATAACTCTGTTACATGCTGTGAAAGTTTGGAAATGTCAATATGGATGATGTTAAATTGTGAGTTAGTGGGACTTACAATGTAACAGTTATCGACATTGAAAGGTATTGTTACTGGATATCCTCTTAAGGAAAACTTGCCTCCAAATTTAGCTGGAAAGGTGCTAGAATAGCTTTGGAAAAGAATGACAACTACTTGGCTTTTTAGATTTTCAGTACATACATTAAGAATTGTGTACAAATTATTCATAATGTCTGTGTGCTGATCTTCAAAACAACCAATAAAATCTCAATTATGACAGAATAAAAAGATGAGGGCACGTTCAAAGGACCCAGGATCCCAAATAAAGGGCTCTCAATCGCCAAAGCTGAAACCATTTAAGCAACAAAAGAAATGATAGCATTGAACTAAAATCCACAAAATAAAATAAATATCCATGAGGCCATAATGATATAAATTAAATAATAATAATAATAAATAATGGAGAGACGGGACAGGAGAATTTTCCTTACAGGAGAAAACTAATTAATAAAAGTAAAAGAAATAAGGGAAATAGCAAACTATTAGAATGCTATGGTAATAATTGTCCCAGACAAGATCCACTCTTAGATGCTTAAATTAATAGGCAAAAGTTTGAGGAGAAACTCAATATTTGTGTCATCTAAAAATATGTCCCCCCCAAGATATTAATTAATTAGTGGGGAAATAATAACTTTATCATGGAAAAATCTGGCAGATACCACCTTAGCCGATTGTTTGAAAGTAAAATAAGACATAGCACCATCCAGTACCACCTGATACAATCTCCCCAAAAATGCATAACCTCATGAAAACACATCAGACAAATCCAGAATAAGGGACACTTTCGAATATTCTTCAAAAAGAGCAAGGTCATGAGAGACAAAGGAAGACTGAGCAACTCTCCTGGAATGGAGGGGACTAGGGATGTATGAGAACTAAATCCGATGTGGATTGGATCCTGGACCAGAAGCGCAACTCGAGTGACCCTTGAGATGGGGCGATGGGACTGGCACTTCACCTCTGTCGTCTCCCTCCTCCAGACCCATGACCCCAGTCTAATCTTAGAAGAGCATCAGACCCATGCCAACTGAGGGGCATTCTACAAAACAGCCCTCCTCCAAACTGTCAAGGTCATGAAAAATAAGGAAATTATGAGAAACTGTCTGAGCAGGAAGAGCTTAAGGAGACATAAAGAGTGCATGTAATGCAGTATCCTTGACAGGACCCTGGAACAGAAAAGGAACATTAGGTGAAGCGGAAGGAAATCTGAATAAAGTATGGATGTTAGCTAAAAATATATATCGATATTGGTTCATTAATTGTGACAAACGCCCCATCTTAATGTAAGATGTTATAATAGGGGGAATGTAAGATGTTATAATAGGGGGAACTGGCTATTTATATGGGAAATGTCTGTGCTATCTTCTCAATTTTTTTTGTAAATCTAAAACCATTCTAAAATTAAAAATATATATTTAAGAAAGGGAACATTAGGTCCCTTTGGAAAACTAGTGCATTTCAATAAGGTCTGCAGATTAGTCAATAGTATTCAATATCTGGTTTTGATAATTGTGCTATGTATAGTTATGTCAGAGGTTAACATCAGGGGAAACCTGGAGGAGAGCACAGGGGTTTTCTTTGAACTGTTTTTGCAACACTTCTATAAGTTTAAAATTATTTCAAAAAGAATTTCTTCTTTTTAAATGGGCTTGGAATGGAGCCAGTTTTAAAAAGAGTAACCCAATCTACAGCCTCGCATACCATTCTCAGCTTTAGCTGTGCAGTAGAATAGGCACACTTTTAGAGGTACGATCTATGTAGAGAGTAGCCAATGTACATATGGCCAGGTTTTATTGAGAACAGTTTGGAAGTCATGAACAAAGCTGGACGCGCAGGCGAGGCAGTAAATGAGACTGCCTGGAGGGTCCCTGGGAAATATTGTGAGACATTACATAATGGCAGTCAGCAGCGATGGAAGAATTTATTTTAGGTTTCCAGTTTTAACGTATATATATATATATTCATATTTATGTGCATGGGGAATGGCCAGGGAAAGTCATCATCTGACCTCTGCAGTGAAGGAGGAGGTAAATGAACCACTCTTCCCCCACATCTCCCTCCCCAGCCTTGTGCTAACCTCAGGGAATTCCTGCAGGGCAGGGAGTGGGATCTGCTGCCCCACCTAAACCTCAGGGCAGCTCCTGTGGGAGGATGAGAGGGTCCTCTCAGCGTTCTCTGGTGCATTTCTGTTGCTGGTGTGAGGTGGACTTCTCTAGCCCATGAACTTGGCTCACAATCTGCTCTGTCGCTGTTTTTGCAATCTGTCACTCCTTGCTCCACCGCTAGTCAAGTTTAGCTCCAGAATTTCCTGCAGGAGGGCCTTAAGTTGGAGGGGAAAGACCGGAGCCATGGTGCAAACCACATATTTTCTCAACTAAGGGGTGCTAATTGGCCCTCCCTCTATGGTGGAGGGCATGCCCAGAAGGCTTTGACATGACTCCAGAAGTTGCCGCCCAAGGCTGGGAAATATACAAGCTGCTTCAACAGTGAGAGATTAATGAGCACAATGTGTCTGAGAGCCCATTTAGCTCTTCTTCCCCTTTGGTCCTTTCTGCAGGGGAAAACATCCCCCAGCTTCCCAAATGCTACACCAGCCTCTGTCCCCCACTGCCTGCCCTGAGCTAGTCCCAGCTAAAATGTAAACTGGAGGACTAGCATCTGAGCAAATATTTTGAAATTCTTTTACCCCTTGGTAAAAGTTTTCTTCCTTCCTTTCTGAACCATCCTTCAGTGGCTCATTTTCTCTGGTTTCTCCCTGGCACCCCGCTCCCCTCCCCAGCCTCTGAAATGTAGAGTGTGGGAGAGGAAGGTCTGATTTCATGATGGAGTACATTCCCCAGCTAACTGCTGTTGGGCCCATCAGGGAACCTCCCTCAGCCTCAGCTCCTGCATCTGTTCAGTGGAGAGGCTGCGGCTGCCCCTGCCTCAGGGCTCAGTGAGCCCAGCTGAGTATAAGGGACAGCACTGGCGAGTGAGTGAGCTCCTGGAGAGCAGGGGACTCATCCAACTTGGTCATGTTCCTTTCCAGTGCCTTGCACAGTGCCCAACAGACAGTAAGCACTCAACAACTGCTTGCTAAATAGACAATATAAAAATGCTAGTACTACGATTATGCATTCATATATGTCACAAGTCATATCATTTAGGTTCATGATGTTATTAGAGAATAAAACAACATATCTGGTGTCAGAGGAGGGATGGAGAGTTAATCTATAGGTGCAGTCATTTGAGAGATAAAATGACCAGGAGCGGATGTGGTGGCTCCAGGTTGTTTATGGACCCTGTCTCCTAGGAGTGGCTCACCAGGGGCACTTTCCTCAATATATGTGGCCAGTGTGGAACCTTCGTTTGTGGACTTGGATCACCCAGTTTAAATCCTGATCTGCAGACATATCATGTCCATTTCCTTAAGAATGATTTTGGAGGAGGCAGGAAGAGCTGATTCCCTTTTAAAAGTTTAAACACACTGAAAAAAAGAAAAAGACATTTGGAGGAAACAAAAGAAAACTTTAATGAAACTATTCCTCGAGAGTTAAGAGAAGGAATTACTTCCTTTAAGAACAGGATGTTCTGCAAAATGCACAATCACTGAATAAGAACGAGCTGCTCTTGGAATTTAAGACATGTAACAATTGGAATAAAAATTCTTTAGATTATGAAGATCAGGAAATGTTCTAAAACATGGAATAAACTGACTAAAAGATGGAAAGCTATTGATAATAAGAAAATTAGAAGCTCAATTTTCCCCCCTATTATTTATTTTTATTCCATGCGTTCTACTTGTCTGTTGACAAGGTAGATAAAAGGAGCATCAGACACAAGGTTTTCACCATCACACAGTCACACTGTGAAAGCTGTATCGTTATATAATCATCTTCAAGAAACATGGCTACTGGAACACAGCTCTACGTTTTCAGGCAGTTCCCTCCAGCCTCTCTATTACATCTTGACTAACAAGGTGATATCTACTTAATGCGTAAGAATAACCTCCAGGATAACCTCTTGACTCTGTTTGGAATCTCTCAGTCATTGACACTTTGTCTCATTTCACTCTTCCCCCTTTTGGTCAGGAAGGTTTTCTCAATCCCTTGATGCTGGGTCTCAGCTCATTCTAGGATTTCTGTCCCACGTTGCCAGGAAGGTCCACACCCCTGGGAGTCATGTCCCATGTAGACAGGGGGAGGGGGTGAGTTTGCTTGTTGTGTTGGCTGGAGAGAGAGGCCACATCTGAGCAACAAAAGAGGTTGTCTTGGGGGTGACTCTTAGGCCTAATTTTAAGTAGACTTGACCTATCCTTTGTGGGGTTAAGTTTCATATGAACAAACCCCAAGACTGGGGGCTCAGCCTATAGTAGAAGCTCAATTCAAGGTATCTATCGTCCAATTCATAGGATTTCCAGAAAGAAAAAGGAAGGGAAGGAAAATATCAAGGGAACACATGCCAGAAACATCCCAGAACTCAAAGACATGCTTTCCCCAGGTGAAAGGCCACGATCAATATGCCTCATCCCCATGAAACTTCAGTACAACAGGAAGACGGAGAACAGCCTGACAGCTCAGAGAGACAGAGAAAGGAAGGGGAAAAGGGGAGTGGTGATGCTGGGAACTTCATTGCAAAGGACCAGAAATAAGAACGCCATTAGATTTCTGAACAGCAATTCTGTCTGAAAGGAGTGATGCTTTGAACATTCCAGTGGAAAATTACTTTCAACATAAAATTCAAAACTCAGGCAAATAATAATCAACAGTGATGTTTAGTAAAGATATTTTTTAGACAGGCTAGGTCTCACAAAATTTACCTCCCTCATATTATTTCTCAAGAAGCTAATGGAGCCTGTGCTCCACCAAAATGAGGGAGAAAACCCCAAAAGAGATGTGAGATCCAGAAAACAAGATTATTAACGATGAAAAGTGGTGGGTTCTCTGCCTAATATGCTCAGATGACCAATTCCAGACAGAGTGGGGTTTCAAAGAGAGAAAGAGGTTATTGCAAAGCTTGAGGCAGGAGATCTGATGGCCTAATGGCCTAAAAATCTGTCTCTCTTAACTGCAGTAACTCCAATAGTTTTATAGTATCAAAAGATGGACAGGTTTTAGGATAATGAGCACAGTGGCTCTAGATGATGTAATTAGAGGTGATATAATTGTTGAGCATGAGCAGATTGATTATATACTTACAAAATAGTTTAGGAATTGAGATGGGTTAGTTCTGGGCTGGCTCCAGTTCCTTCATTAATAGACATTAGGAGTTGTCTTTTTTGTGTGTATGAAATATAACATATATACAACAAAGAAAGCAATAATTTTCAAAGTTATTTTAACAAGTAATAACAGAGCAGATTTCAAAGTGTCTATGGGTTTTAATTACACATTTTCAGGTTTTACCTTCTTATCTGCTCCCAAACACTGGAAGCGAAAAGAAATGTCATTATAGTGATTCAGCAGTCACATGCCTTTCTTGAATCCTATCTTCTTTGTTATAACTCATCCTTCTCCAGTCTCTAGGGGTCTTTGGATTATGCCCATTCTAACTTTTTCATGTTTAAAAGGTGTGTCAACAACATAGAATAGGAGGATGGAATTAGCTGATGTTCTTGGAGAAGTTGGCCCTCTGGGTTTCAGGACTTACCTGGCCTAGGAACCCTCTGAAGGTTCTAGGTTTTGGGAAAGTAAACTTAGTACATGAAACTTTTGTAGAGTCTCAGTTAGAGCCCTAGGTGTTCTATAGGCTCAACAGGAATGATGTTGATTGGGGTTTGGCAAACCATGGCGATTAGCAGTCTAGATGAAGCTTAAATAAAAGTAGCCTCTAGAATAGCCTCTCCTTTCCATAAGACTCTAAAGTTAAAAAGCAAAACAAAACAAAACAGGATTGGGGGTACAGATGAGGCCAGGCACAAGGTGTTTTGCAATCACAAGATAAAGGCTATATAGTTATACAATCACTATCGAGATCACGGCAGCTGGGTTACAGTTCAGTAATTTCAGGTATTTCCCTCTATGTTCATATACTAGAAAGTAAAGAGGAAATATTTATATGATTCAGTAATCATAATCATTTGTTAAATCCTAACTTTTTGGTTACAGGATTCCTACACAAGAGAGGGGGAAGGGGGCTGAGTGGCAGACTGGGAGAACACCAAACCTCACAGGGGCAGGGCCTGAGGATCCCACGGGGACGATCCAGGAATAAAATGGAACAGAGAGAAAAGCTAACAGCTTTGACCACTTGGAAAAATTGTGTGGGTAGAATTAACAAAAGGGTATTAAACAAATGGCTTTAAAAAAAAAACTATTCATTTTACAAATGTCTTTTTAAAAGGTAAATGCGAACTCCACACACACACACACACAAAGTTGTAGCAAGAAAGCAAATGTTATCATCAAACATTACTTGCATTAAAGGTGAATGATTTTATATAGTCATGATAATAAAAACACTGAATATTGACTTAACGAAAATTGTAATATTTTCAGTCAGGATCCTACCAGAAAACAACTCTGGAGTGGGGTGATCGAAGGAGAATTTCATAAATGGGACTAGAGTAGGAAGCAGGAAGGGAAAGGTAATGAGCGAAGGTAACAAGTCGGGGGGCCATTACCCGACCCCACTGGAATGAGGAAGCAAGTGGGGTGCTAGTCTTATAACCTGGGAGAGTCAGAGAGGGTGCCTGAGGGTGGGGATGGAGCTGCAGGCAGGGATGGGGCTGCCAGCAGGCATCTCCTCCCTCCATTCAATCACCTGCCAAGCCCCACAGTGGCTCCACCCACGGGAAGCCTGAGGGCAAGGAAGGCCGCTGCTGTGGTCCCCGCAGGTCTGAGTGGATCTGGAAGGGCTTTGGGAAGCTGGCCAGTACAAACCACCGCCAGCGGGGGGAAGAAAGGAATTAGAAGAGAGCTCAATTCTCATCTGTCATAAATAGGAGGAAGTTAGGAGCCAATGTCTAAAACTCCTCAGTCAAGAAAATAGCACAATCATTTAGAAATCATTTGGAAATATGGCAGCAATGCCAGAAGAAACATTAAAAGAATGTGTCCTCCTTATTCTTGGGAGCCAGGGTGGCAAGGAACAGTGCAGGGAACTGCTGTTTTTCATTATACACCTTTCAGTACTAATATGACCTTTTAAACTTTGCACATATATGACTTTGATAAATGTGAGACTTAATAACACCCAGTCTCATCAAGAGAAAAGCAGCAGACAAATTGCAGTAGAGTGGCAGCCTACAGAATGCACTGTCACAGCCAAGGGGAGCCTAAGCTGACATGACAAACAAATGTAACGTGATATCCTGGATGGGATGCTGAACTGAAAAAGGATATTAGGTAAAAACTTAGGAAATCTGGATAGAATATGAACATTAGTTAATAGTAATATACCAGTACTGGTTCATTAATTGTAACAAATATATCATACTAATATAAGATGTTAATAATAAGGGAAACTGGGTGCGGGATGTATGCGAACTCTACTATTTTCTCAGTTTTTCTGTAAATCTAAACATTGTTCTAAAAACTTATAGTTTTTTTAAAAAACAGTACAGGACTTTACAGTAGACATAACCTCAGAAGATACCAAAAGCATGTCTGTGCATTTTATTTTATTTGCATTATTTGGAGTTGCTTTAACAGGGTTAAACATTTTTCAGGCTTTTACATGATTTTGGGGCTCAAGACATTAAAACCCGGAAATTCAACAATGATCTTGGTTATTCATTCATTCAACAAGCAAGAACCAAATGTTGACTATATGTCAGGCACTGCACTGTGATCCCAGCACTTGGGGTCTAGGAACCTTTTCAAAATGCAGCTGTGAGCATGGTCCTGCCCTGTTCCTGGTCTTCAAGTCCTCCGAAGCTGCTGGTCCTTGCCCCCTCTGCAGCTCATCTACAACCACTTTCTCATACCCCTGTGCTCTCCAGCCACACTGGCCTCTTTCAGTCCCTTGCACAAAGTGCCATGTTCCCTACTGGGCCTTTGCACATGCTGTTCACTTTGCCCAGGGCACTCTCCCTCTCTCTACTCCCCTCTTCTTTGCACTGCCTCCCAGGGGAGGCTCCATCTGGCTGTGATCCTCCCCTGATCGTATGGTTATTTAAATAATACCTGTGACCCCTGCAGAATGGGGTTTGGTTCTGTGAGAGCTGGGTCAGTGTCCTGTTGGGGATAATTTGTGTTGTTTACCTTTGTCTTCAGCTCCTGTCCTAAACCTAGTATGATGCAGGGATTCAATGAATGTTTGTTGAAAAAAGAATGCATGAATAGTAAACAGGATATGGACCATCATCTGAAGGAGGTTCCAGACTGTCCAAACCAGGGTTGTTTCTGGAAGGATATAAAAGTGGACATCTCCCCAGCTCCTGTTTGGGTTCCAGCTGCACCTGGGCCTGGCTGTATCACTTCATGGTCACCCGCGTGCAACAGGCAGCAACATTCACACACCCTCACAGCCACACACTTATTTCAGGCTTGCCAAAATCCAGTGAGGGTACACCTATGTTCATAGCAGCATTATTCACAATTGTCAAAAGATGGAAGCAACCCAAGAGTCTGTCACCTGATGAATGGATAAATAAAATGTGGTATATACATACAATGGAATATTATACAGCTGTAAAAAGGAATGAAGTCCTGATTCATGCGACAACATGGATGAACCCTGAAGACGTCATCTTGGCTGAAATAAGTCAAAAGGACAAATATTGTAAGATCTCACTGATTTGAAATAATATTCTAAGATCTTACTGATTTGAAATACTTAGGATAAACAAACTCATAGAGTCTGAATCTAGACTATAAGTTACTACGGGATGGGACCGGGATAGGGAATGGGAAGTTAAGGCTTAAAATGAACAGGGTTTCTATTCAGAGTGATAAAAAATGTTTAGGTAGTGGGTGGTGGTGATGGTAGGACACCACTGTGAACATAACAGCAATGAAATATATATATGAATGTGATTAAAGGGAAAATGTTAGATTGCATATATGATAACAGAATCAAATGTTTAAAAGAATCCATGGAACTACACTACACAGTGACTCCTATGTTAAACCACGGCTTTTAATTAATAGAACAGTTATAAAAATGTGCTACCAATTGTAACAAATGTTCTGCCCCAGGGCAAGTTGTTCTTGTTGAGATGGTATATGAGAATCCTGTATTTTACTCATGGCCGTTCTGTAAACCCACAATTTTCCCAATAAATTAAAAAAAAACGAAGAAACAAAACCAAAACCAAAACCCAAACCCAGTCAGGTCCAAATCCATATCATTTCCATGTTGCCCCAGAGAAAACTGACATCTATCTAGAGAAGTTAAGTGAATTGTCCAAACTCTCACGGTTACTGAAAGTCCGTACTTCAGCCTATTTTCTTACACCTCCCTGGACTCTACTTCCCGCCAAACTTAGTACCAGTTCTTTTAAACAGTTGAGCTTTCAGGGTCTTCCTTGAGCCTGCGACCTGGACCGCGCGCGCCCCCTAGCGGTCACCGTGGGCACGGGCCGCCCCACGCTTTGTCTCCTGCTGGGAAAGAAGTGGGAAGCGGCAGGGGGCCAGAGCAGTGCACCTGCGCGAGCTGCGCGGAACACACGGGCTTGTCCTGGGATTCCCTCGGTGCGGGTTTGGGCGCCTGTCTTAGGATCGCTGGGTGACGCAGAGGCCTGAAGAGCTGGGGATTGAGACCTGGGTCTGGGCCTCCCGTCCAGGGTAGGTGTCCAGGGTCGAGCTTGAACCCCAGCTCTGTGGCCTCAAGCAGGACCCTTCCCCTCGCTGTCTCTGCTTCCCCTTCAGTGAAAGTAGAGGTGTGGACACCTGCCTCAGGTGAGCCGGGATGGCCTACGGCTGTCTGGCACCCAGCCAATCCTGGGAGGCTCTCAGGCTGGGGGATAACACGGGGCTCCAGTTCTTTCCATACTGCTCTCCCCAAAGCCCTGACAAACCTTGCACCTTGCACCTCAGCCTGATTGGAGACAGTGGCGGTGGCCACCCTTTTTATTTTTATTTTTTTAAATATTTTTATTGTAAACAACAAACATAAAAACATTCTACACATGGTATACAAGTGGCTCACAATATCATCACATAGTTGTGTATTTATTACCGTGATCATTTTTTTGAAAATTTGCATCTCTCTAGCAAAAGAAATAAAAAAGAAAAAAGAAAAAACTCATACATACTATACCCCTTACCCCTCCCTCTCATTGACCACTAGTATTTCAAACTACTCAATTTATTTTAAGCTTTGTTCCCCCTATTATTTACTTATTTCTTATCCATATTTTTTACTCAACTCCCCATAAAAGGAGCATCAGACACAGGATGTTCACAATCACAGTCACATTGCAAAAGCTATATCGTTATCATCATACAATCGTCTTCAAGAAACATGGCTACAGGAACACAACTCTACAGCTTCAGGTACTTCCATCTAGCCACTCTAATACACCATAAACTAAAAAGGGGATATCTATATAATGTGTAAGAATAACCTCCAGGATAACCTCTAGACTCTGTTTGAAATCTCTCAGCCACTGACACTTTATTTTGTCTCATTTCTCTCTTCCCCCTTTTGGTTGAGGTGGCCACACTTTTAATGTCTTGATTACTACATGAAACATATACTATTTAAACTCAATACCCAAAATAAATTAAAATGATGTCCACTGCTTCTAACCACTGTTCATTAAAATAATCTTTAGTTCTTCTCAGCTAAAAATGATTCAGGATGCAAATGATTTCCATGATCAGATTACTATTTCTTATGTTCAGGGATAATTTGACCCCTGATAAAATCCAACCCTAGCGTTAAGGCTTTTTCTTAGCTGGTTAAGTTTTAGGTAGACAGGGGACATATATTTGCACTTCATCAACAGTTTATTTTAAGGTGATTTTATCTGTTATTTAATCCTAGGCTTCTTCCAAATGGGGCTGGAAGTGGCATCAATTATGTTTAGTTTAGTAAGCATTCCCTGCCCAAGGATGTGTGCCATCCTGGGTGCCAGGCTTGGGGACAGAGAGGCAAAGTAGACCGATACAGTAGGCATGGCTGAACTCGTGACTGGCTCGCAGGCAGGCCTGGCCTCCTGGGTAAGACCACATGTTTGACCGGAGGAGAGTTTTCTTGGCTCATCCTCTGGTCACTGGCCCTGCTGGGCTCTGCCATGGCCTGGGGGAAGCCAGTGGTGCTCTGCAGTCCATGGAGGTGGGGTGGTAGCCTGACCGCCTCATTTTATCTCGGCTCCCAGGACTGAGGGTGGCCTTCTGCAGCCTCACAAATATTCTGAAGGGCTAGGATCAAAAGAGAGGATAACAAGGAAGAAAATCCATAGAAAAGGCCAGAATGCGAGGATGTTGCCAGGCGCCAATTTCCTGACCAGACTTGATCTTTGGATGTTTGTGGCTCAACCTCGACCCCACTCCCATCACAAATGTTATGGCCTCCTGAAGGGCCTCCCAGTTCCTGGTCCTGAGGGGTGTCATTGCAACCGTGCTATAGAGTGGACACTTAGGTCTTAGCTTTCTCATGTTCTCCAGACTCTGTTAGAAAAGTTGGATCCCAATCTGAACTCTGCAGCACGTTTTCAGGAGGCTGTTAGTGATTCAATAGGGGGTGGATGTGGAGGCTAAAAGGGGAGCAGGCCTGTTGTGCTGCCTTCCCCTGTCACTCAGTCATGTGGTTATGAGAGTAAAACCCAGGGAGAAACACTCTTCTTTCTTCAACACCTTCCTTAAGTTTCCCCCTCTTTGATGAGCACTGAGTACTGCTTCTTTTCCTGGAGTTCAATTCATGAACAAAGGAAGAAATGCAAATGGCCAATGAGCACGTGAGAATAGGAACCAGAAAAACCAATAAAAACAGCAATGAGATACAGAGCAGTTTGACAACCAGTAAATTGTACATACAAATGTGCACAACCCAGCAATTCTGATTCTAGGAATGAAAGTATCCTAAGAAAATATTGGACAAATGTGTAAAGATAAATACATGAGGATATTTTTGAATCACTGATTATAACAGAGGTCCCTCAGTAGGAGATTGGTTAATAAATCATGGGGTATCCCTAGGCTGGAATGTCATACAGATAAAGAGTGGGCTAAATCTCTGGTTTCCCCAGTGTTTCACCAAGACCCATGTCATCCTGGTCTCATCTCAGTCCCAGGCACCTCTGATGGTCATGGCCAGACTGCTGACATCCCTGCTGTGGGGACAGAGGGAGATCCAGAGAAGAGCATGAAGAGTGGCAAAGGAGGGGGGCTGAGACATGGGAGGAAGCACTGCACCAAGACCTCCCAAGAGAAGCAACGTGCAGCACGCAGTCTATTCAGAGAAGGCTACTTTAGGGGTAGGTTTCCATGGATCCTGACTCTTCTGGATGACCAAAGATGGTGTGTTTTCTGCCCTTGCTGGATCTGACTGAATTCCTGAATATCCTTGCAATGAGATGAAAACCAAAACATTTCTGTCCAGAAGCTCGTGGACAAGGAAGCCCAGCATGTAGCTCTTATGGATGCTGTTGTCTGGAGACCCCAGCGCCTTTTCTCTGGTAGCAGTGGCAGCTTTCCTTTGGGCAGCCACCCATCTCCCACTTCCGACCTCTGTGGTTCAGGTGATGCTGGCTTTGGTTCCAGGGCTGACCATGTCAGAGCAAAGACTTCTGGGCCCTGGAAGGAGAGAATCATGTGGTCTGTCTTGAGGAAAAGACAGAGATGAGAGTCTCCACGGTGTA
>PVIY010040882.1:0-22042 GCA_004026745.1 Myrmecophaga tridactyla | reverse complement strand
TGGATGCCGTGTTCCAGGCAGTAGAGCTCCCAGCAGGCATTGCCAATCTGGACACCAGCCTGGCCGACGTGGATGGAGATGCACTCACGCTGTGCAAAAGATGATAAAAAAAATGTCAGAATATGGCACATCAGATGGCACACTGGGAAATGATTCACCCAAATGACTAATTAGTCACCTAAATGACTAATTAGCCTTCAGGACAGACTGCCACCTTTCTAGAGGCCACATCAGTACATGGACTATTTTACAAGCATCAGTTTTTGTTGAGGATCTAATTAAAAAAAAAAAAAAAACACTTTGAAAACCAAGCTATGTTAATGAACTAGGGAAGGCCAGACCCTTGTTTTCTAATCACATTAGATATTCAAAGTCAGGTTTCTACCATTTTGGAATGACATAAACTGCTCCATAGCAATATATTCCCCCTAGCTCTTGGGAAATATGCTTGCTGATTCCTTAAATAAAATTCCCCCTTTCAGGTCTGATTCATTCTCTATGTGATTGTGCAACTTTTGAGCTCATTCTGGTCCTTCTTTAATCCTATTCTTTAAGAGGCAAGACCTTCTCTTTCTCTCTCCCCTTTAAAATCAGTTTAACCCAGCAAACTACAGCCATATGACTCATGGAGAAAGTGCTAGAGAAGCAGCAGTTAGCTGTATTTTAAAAGCTGTGGTGAGATGCAGTTTTTTGTTTTTTTTAAATTTGCATATGGGCAGGAGGCACCAGGGATCGAACTCCAGACCTCCAGCACTGGCAGGTCAGGTCGGAGCTCTGCCTGCTGAGCCTCGGCAGCCGCCCGAGATGCAGTTTTTTAAACCTGTGGAATAATTTAACTTTTAAGAACATTTTTCCTTCACATCAACAAATCATGGAGGGGGTAAAGCACATTGTTAATAAAGACTAGAAGTGTTGCCAAGACTTCATTGCTATTTTAAAATATTTACTGTTCCATAGGAAAATGTACACATCCCTGGCACTATGGTTTAAAAAAAAAAAGCCTATGATTAAAGAATTTGAGATTTTGGAGAAATGTTTGTTTTGCTTTATTTACTCAACATGGTCATTTAGAAATTACCAAACTCTTTTCTGCTTAGTAAAATAAGGTAATGAACATAGAATCTGTACCACAGACTTAACAGAAAAACAAAAAAAGGATATTTATTGTATTTTCTCATAAATCAGATTAGCTAATCTGGAGATTGGCAGAGAACTTTCAAGATACCCACACAGTAAATCTCTCATTACTTTTCCCCCTAAGTAGTAGGGTTTCAAGTTTTTAAAAACTGCTAATAGGAAATTAGTTAACGAAAATTAAGTATCAGTTAAGTTCTCAAAGAGTCTAATTTCATAACTTGAGCAATAAAACCCTGAATCATCAACAACCTTTGACTTACGATCACTCCTTCCCACCTGCTTCCCATAAAATAATCAGTCTCCTTCCTACCTGCTTCCCATAAAATAATCAGTCTCCTGACCACATCAGCCAGCTCAGAACTACCTGTGTCTACTTGCCCAGCTCTAGGGCTGTGGGAGAAAAAGCTGTTTGTTCTAATGAATCCATGACTGTTTACCACTGCATCATGTTTACCTTTAACTGGACTTTGGAAATTCCACAGCCCCAGAAAGCTGGAGAGAACCACGGATCCATCCATGATGGTACCCAGGCCCAAGGAGATAAAAGCGGCCAAGAGGGTCTCATTCTAAAGAAGCTGTTCTTCTACTGAAAATTTCTGAGTCCAAAAACTTTCCTTTCTTAAAGTGCAGCAGGCAAAGTTAGTGGCCACTACTTGCCCTCCACTGTCCCCCGGCCACTTGGGAGGTGTGAGACACAGGTGATAGATTCACTTAGTGTAATTTTAACTGGATAAGCAACCACTGTGTCTCATAAAATCCATTAATTCAGCCAGGGTTGCCTAAAAAGATCTGTTGCTGTTGCTCTCCTGACCTTTAGTACAAATTCCACTACTTTTTGAATCAGACTTTCACCAGTTTTTGCTCTTGATGAAAGGCACTGAAGCAAGTTGTTACAGTAATTCATACTTTTAATAGTACTTCAGTGGTAGTCTCTGAAAAGGTTATTGGCTGTATCCCCACCTCACTTTTAAAGATACTGTACTCCCCGTTTAAAGATACTTTTTGAAACATCTGATACACCAATCCTTGCTTAAAACGTGGCTTATTCTTATTTAGGCCTCCAACAGAATAAGATAGCTGGTCCCAATACCTCTGGAAGCTAGATGGAAAACTCTCAAATTGTATATAATCTTATGTTTCCTGAAAACTGAAATAAGAATACATCATCAGCGATTTTTCTCTGGGGTTTTATTTTAAAAAAAATCATTCCTGTAGACTTTTAAAATCTCCCTTAAGTAGAAAGTTTCAGTTCCTCATATCCCATGGAGTTAGCATTAGAAATGGGGATTAGACAATATGACAGTTAATTATCCCCTCAAAGGATGGGCCCGCCTCCATCCCTCAGGTGGGAATGCTGCAACTGGAAGTTCTGCCCAGGGCCAGGCCACAGGTGACTCAGCAGCGAGTCACAGGACGCTGGAAAAGGGGCGCCAGGGAGTGTCTGAGCCTTCCATGAAGGAACACACAAGGCCTGGTGATCATCAACCCGTTCACCTTCCAAGTACCAGCGCGTAAGGTAAGTGAGGTCATGTGGGGAAATTGGGGGAGGGGTGTTTTAAATTCGCTCTAATTTAGGGGCCAACAAGAGGATTCGCTCGCTCTCCTTGGGCGGTGACGGACCCTGTGGGGCTACCTCTCACTAGGATCAAGAGGACTTCCTACTTCCCCCGAGGGCTGGGCCCCGGCCGCCCCTTCCAGCTTTCCCAGTCCCGGCTCCCTTAGCCAGACTCCCGGGGTCTCCGGGAGACTCCCCGGGCGCGGCCCCACGTGTAGCTCCTTCCGCCTGCGCACTCTTCCCCCAGAGTCCGCACAGGCGAGGCTCCTGCCGCACCTTTGGGAGGCCCGGGGACCCCACTCACCATGACGGGGACTTGTAGGGCCAAGCGAGGCTGAAGAGGCGGGAGGACGGCGACAAGAATCTCCCACTATGAGACTACCAAGGAGTCTGGGGGAGAAGTAGTGAGAGGACGGTCGCCCCGCGGGGGCCTTTTATAGCCCTTCCTGGGCCACGTGTCGCGAGGGCGGGCACTGGACTCCGCCCCCGGCCCCCGCCGTCCCGCCTCCGAGCTACGCGGTCCTGGGCTGGTCGGCCCCCCGACAGCCCGCGGGGAGGGGAGGGGCGCGCGGTGCTGATTGGTGGGTTTAAAAGTTCAAACCCAAATATTCGGAAGGAGCCAGGAGCACTAGGAGGGGAGGAGAAATCCGGCAAAAGAATGGGTTGGGTGGGGTGGAGAAGGGGCAGGAGACGGTGACTGAAAGGAAGTGAAGCGTCTACACGGTCCTCACTGGGTGTGGGAAGCGTCAGGTGGGCAAAGGCTAGGAGAGGTGAAAAGCCGGGTAAAGAGAGCGGCGGAGGAGCGGGCCACGGTGGCTCAGCGGCGGAGCTCTTGCCTGCCATGCGATACACCCTGGTTCGATTCCCGGTGCCTGTCCATGTTAAAAAAAAAAGGAAGCCGCGGCCGGAGACCTGGGAGAGGAGACCCCTCACACGCCCCCCGCGGGCTCGGGCTCGGGACCCCTTGGAGGGCGACCCGCGTGGCTCCCAACTAGGCACTGCCGCACAACTCCGTACAAGGCCAGGCTGCGCGCCGGCGCTCACCGCGGGGCTGCCGGATCCTCCCGGGTGAGACTGGGCGCTGCCCGGCCGCGGCCGGCGCTGGCCCCCCTCGCCCTGAGGGATCTCTGAAAAAGAAGGCCTTGTTCCCCGTTGCAGGGTCTTAATTAGCCATGAGAGGGCTTTAAGCTCACTTATTCTTACCTTTTTGGTTGCTTTTCTTTACTCATTTTTCTACCTCCTCTTTAAATGAGATGGAAACAAAAGAGGGAGTAACAACTTGTTCACAAAAGGTACAAAAACAGGTTTTTTCAGTTCATTATAAGAATTCCATTTATTGATTGCCTGCTCTGCACTGACTTAACTACTTTTGGCTCTCATATTACATCATCACATTTCCTCTATAACACAACTCCTGTTAGTTAATCGCACTTTACAGATGCGGGCTCAGAGGAGTTAAACTAGTTGAAAATCACAGTGGACTGTGTGTGTGTGTGTGTGTGTGTGTGTGTGGTGGGGGCTGAAGTTAGAACCCAAGGCTGTGTAACTACCCTTAAACCCTACTTTTTAAAAAAAAATTATTTATTAATTTAAAAAATTAAACAAACGAACTAAAACATTAATATGTGATCATTCCATCCTACATATATAATCAGTAATTCGCAGTATCATCATTTACTTGCATATTCATCATTTCTTAGAACATGTGCATCAATTCAGAAAAAGAAATAAAACGAAAACAGAAATAACAAAAAAAAGATTATACATACCATACCCCTTACCCCTCGCCTTCACTGATCACTAGCATTTCAAACTAAATTTATTTTAATATTTGTTCCCCCTATTATTTATTTTTATTCCATATGTTCTATTCGTCTGTTGACAAGGTAGATAAAAGGACCTTAAACCCTACTTTTTTTTATAAACTTTTTTATTAATTAAAAAACTTAACAAAAGAACATTAAAATATCATTCCATTCTACATATACAATCAGTAATTCTTAATATTATCACATAGTTGCATATTCATCATTTCTTAACATTTGCATCGATTTAGAAAAAGAAATAAAAAGACATCAGAAAAAGGAATAAAACGATAATAGAGAAAAAAAGATTATACCTACCATACCCCTTACCCCTTGCTTTCATTTATCACTAGCATTTCAAACTAAATTTATTTTAACATTTGTTCCCCCTATTATTTATTTTTATTCCATATGTTCTATTCGTCTGTTGACAAGGTAGATAAAAGGACCTTAAACCCTACTTTTTAGTGCCTCATGCCAGATAAATCCTCTGGCCATCCAGCCAGAGGTTTATTTTTCAGAAGCATCTTTTACTTTGTTTCAGTTGTTTTTCTTTCTCTGCAACTTCATCATGTTAAGGTGGCTCTTAGCAGAATTCCTTAACCATCTCTGAGCCATGGAGCTAATGGAAACATTCAGGGAACGAAACTGTTATACAGAGTAAAAGTTTACAGGGCTTTGGAAAAGGCAAAATGAAAGCAAAAATGGGTTTTGGATACAGAATAGGCAGAACTCAAGATACACTCCAACTCAGCACAACGCATACACTGGAAATATGGGCCGAGATTCCTTTTCAAATTACCAGTACATAGTTCCTTCATTCATCAAATTCTTATTAAGCTTCTATTATATGCAAGAATATTCCAAAATTAGTCTCTTGCTAAATATTTCAGTTTTAATTAGTAGTGTTCAATTTTTTACCATTCCACAAATATGTATTTAGCAGTTTCTAGGTGCTTGGTGATAACATATGAACAGAACTGACAGATCTCTGTATCATGGAGCTTATATATAGAGCAAGATAGGGACAGATGACAAAGCATGAGCATAATAAATAGGTAGACTGTATAATTTGTTAAAAGGCAAAGAGTGCTATTGAAAAATGTATAACAAGGGGTGTGTGTGGAGTGGAGGAAGTTGCAATATAAATAAGATGGTCTAAATGAGAAGGTGAGATTTGAACTTGAAGGTCATAAGGAGTTGGCTAAGTGGCTCCCTGGGAGAAGAATGGTCCTATCTGAGCAACTCCAGCAAAGGCCCCTGCCCCTAGGCATGAGCCAGTCTAATGTTCTTGGAAGGAAGAGCAAAAGGCCAGTTTGGATGGAAAAGATAAATAGAAGAGGTCGGAGAGGAAACGTGGAGCCAGATCCTCTAGTTCCTTATAAGACACTTAAGTCTGGTGGCTTTTACTCTGACATGGGGAGCCATTGTAGGGTTCAGAACAGAAAAGTGACAAGATCTGATTAACTTTTTTAAAAGATTATGTTGTATAACCTGGTATTTGGAGATGAGAATGAAGCCACATAAATCGGGATTAAGGTAATTCAGAACACGGGGGTAAGGAAGACGTATTTTAGAACCACACCTACCCTTTGAGACCAAAGGAAGAAAGGTTTATTTTTGTCTGGAACCTAAATTTTCTGTAGTACATAATCTAATCCAACCTGTCTGGATAGCTCATTTGAATAACTGAAACACAGGGAGCATAGAATAAGAATGAGGGCCTTTAATCCTATATAGCTTAATGTAATGCCTGGATACATCCTACAGTATATTAAGCAGATAATTAAAAAGTTGTGGCAAAGTCCCTTGAGGGATGGGAGAAACAATAAGGAACTATTAAACTTTACCATCAGGGAATCACCTGATACTGTGTCAAATTTTAGGGACACCCAAATCAATAGGCCAGGCCCTTGATCTTGAGGCTCACTCTTGTGAAGCTTATGTAGGCAGCAGAGAAACTTAGCCTACCTATAGGTATGCCTAAGAGTTACTTCTGCAGGACCTCTTTGTTGCTTAGATGTGGCCTCACTCTCTCTAAGCCCAACTCTGCAAGTGAAATCACTGCCCACTGCTCTACATGGGACACAACTTCCAAGGGTGAGAGTCTCCTGGCAGCGTGGGAGATGACTCCCAAAGATGAATCCAGCCCTGGCACCATGGGATCAACAATTCCATCCTGACTAATAAGGGAAAAAGAAGTGTAACTAATAAATTATCAGTGGCAGAGAGAGTTCAAATAGAGTCGAGAGGCTACTCTCGAAATTGCTCTTACATGAGCTTCAGTTAGACCTTGCTACCTATCATAACCTGTGAAACCCCAACCAGGACCATTCCAGCCAATCCTAAAGAACACCTAGGGCAATATATAAGATTCTACAAGGGTTCCATGCACTAGAGTAACTTTCCAGATACCTACAACCTCCAGATGGGTCCCTGGTCCAGATAAGTTCTGAAACCTAGCCCAGCCTCTCCCAAACACCAGATAGTTCCATCTCTCTACCCCATATTAGTGACAGACCCTTCCAACATGAAAAAGTTAGAATGGCTATAGCCCAAAGATCCTTAAAGAGTGGTGTAGAAAGATCAAAGATGATGGTGGAGTTATACAGAGAAGGTAGGGTTTAACAAATGTATATGATTGCTGAATCATTAAATTGGTATTTCTTTTAGTCTCTGGAATCTTAGAGCAGCTAGAAGTAAAACCCTAAAATTGTGAAATTATAACCCATACCAAACTCTGAAATCTGTTCTACAATTAATTGTTGTGCTGTGCTTTCAAATTTATTGCTTTTCTGTATTTATGTTATTTTTCACAAAAAAAGAAAAAAATCGATTGTGATGATAAAAAATATTTATTCCTGCTAGCCTCCTATATTCTGGAGCAGCTAAAAGGAAAAATCTGAGATGATGGTATGGTAGCCCATGACAAACTCTGGGATCTATCCTGTAACTTGCTGAAGAGTGCTCTGAAAACTATTGCTTTTTTCTTCTTTGCTTTGTCTATATGCTATACAATAAAAAAGTTTTTAAAAAAAGATCATTCTGTATTGTGAGCCGTTGATGGTATACTTTGAATGGGCTTAATGGTGCATGAAGATATCTCAATACAAATATTTTTTTAAAAAGATCATTCTGATACTTGTGTTGAGGATAAATCTTTAGAAGCACAAAGGGAGAAGCAGGGAGATACCTTAAGATGATATTGACTGCAGTAATCCATTTGAGAGAGATGTGAGGATTCAGACCAGCGTGGTGGCAGAGGAGATGGTGGAAGTGGTTGGAGTTGGCTACATTCTGAAGATAGGGCCAAAACAATTTCCCAAAGGTTTACATTACATATGGGTTGTGAGGAAAAAAGAAGTCAAGGATTACTCAACGGTTTTTAGCCTGAGTGCATGAGAGATGGATGTGCCATCAATGGATGCAAAACATTGTGAATGGGGCAAGTTTGGAAATTAGAATATACTTGTACAAGGACATAGTGTAAGACAGTAATAAAGAAGGAATAACATTTTTTGGAAAAATTTTTAAAGCAGACAGGTAAAGAATGACCTAAGAAGACCTCATAGAAGAGATGACACTTAGACCTCTAACTAAGAGAGTAGTATTTAAATGAATAGAGCTCTGAACTAGTTTTTTAGAAACCATAATTTGATTTTGTGAACGAACACATTCCTGTTTTTATTAGGCAGTTGGGAATAATGTTGAGAAAAATTTGAGTTTTTTTCTGGATATAAATCCTTTAGATATTAAAAAGCTGATTATGTTTCAAACTTAGAGATTTTCTGACTTTTGAAAGTAGTGCTGAATTGGACTGAGAGATTTTAGGCATATTGTAAAGTAATTATTTGTGTGTTCTGTGTATAAAGTATATAGAAGCCGGGGTGGGTTCTAAACCCAAGCATAAATTTCTTCCTTCTTCCATTATTTTGTAGTATCTCTGTTTCTTCTTTCCTTCAAGAATACTGTTATTGGAAGGAAGTATGCAGAGCCAAAAACTTTGTGAATTTATTATCATATATTTAAAAAAAAAAAGATGGCTTTGTGTCAAGCCAGGTATTCATATAAAACCAAAGTTTAGTTTTATCTCTGTTTTAATAACGTGGATTGTTAATCTGCTCTTAAATGTAAAGTTTTTAAAAAAGTTTTTCTTCATCATCTGTGGTAGTTAGATTCAGTTGTCAACTTGGCCAGGTGAGCGTACCTAGTTTTGTTGCTGCGGACATGAGCCAATGGTACGTGAACCTCACCTGTTGCTGATTTACATCTGCAGTAGGCTAGGAGGCATGCCTGCTGCAATGAAGGACGTTTGACTTAATTGGCTGGTGCTTAAATGAGAGAGCGCAACGTAGCACAGCCTAAGCAGCTCCGCATACCTCATTTCGGCACTCGCAGCTCAGCCCAGGCCTTTGGAGATGCAGAAAGAAGTCACCCCAGGGAAAGTTGTTGGAACCCAGGGGCCTGGAGAGGCCAGCAGAGACCATCTTGTGCCTTCCCACGTAAAAAAGAACCTCAGTGGAAAGTTAGCTGCCTTTCCTCTGAACTAACAAAATAAATCCCCTTTTATTAAAAGCCAATCGTCTCTGGTGTGTTGCATGCTGGCAGCTAGCAAACTAGAACATCATCTGAGTACTCTATCTACAAAACAAAGATCTTACATCAGAATAAATCCTTCTTAATATCCTTGACCTTGTCATCCTTTATTTCAGAAGACAAATCTCCTATCAAGGGAAAAACTATTACAAATAATTTCTTTCACATTGTGTAAGTAAGGTGCTGAAATAGTTTAACCTATTGCATAGGAGGTGTTTGAGAAGTATTACAGTGGTTAAAAGAGATTTTCTATCTTGTTGCTGGTTAAAATTGTATAGGTAAAATATTCATATATGTAGAGACTGAATAAAATTCATAAAAATTTGAAAATGTTCTCACTGTCCATGTTATATCTGATACTAATCAGTATGATGATAAGCAATGGTACCGTGTTGTGAGTCATGGTTTTAGCTATTCTTAAAACGCTACAGATAAAAAAAAAAAAAAAAAAAGGCTACAGAACATAGCAACAGCCAAATTGTCACGTGCACTGCTTTGCTCTAATAATTCTCTAAAAGTATATGTGGTCAGCTATAGGTCAGAGTTCCATCTGTAACGATGAAAAACTTTACAAGAAAGGCAGGACAAATATATCTATTGTATTTTATCTGTTAATTAACATAACTCTGGTAAATGTGTAAAAGTGAAGCAGAACAAAACCTCTGCTATGGTTTCTTAATATAAAACAACATGATGTTTTTATTTCTGAAAGCAACTTCATTTAAAAATGCTTATAAAAATTAAAGCTCAGACTGTAAGTGTTAACTGCTATCTTTAAATTCTGAAATGCTTTGCTCTTTATATAACCTAATAGTTTCCTGAAACTTTAAGTAACTGTGTGACACCTGAGACTAAGATTTAGTTCTCCAGCCCGGAAAGTCAGCATAAGTCCATACAGCAACTGTTAAAAAAAACAACCAAACAAAAAAACTGAAAATGATCAAACTCTGATTAATGATGTGATGAAACTGAGCTGGTTAAAACTAATTAAATTTATATATAAGGTAAAGAATATGTCTGTATTTTAAAGCTTCAGCTTTTGTGTGAGATAAAAAGAAAATTGTTTATTTTGTCCAAAATCTACACTAATTTAATCTTTCTAGACATTTAAAACAATCTAATTTGGCTTTTAATATAGATTATTTCCTGGAATAAGGAACAAAATCTTAATGTTCTGTACAAATTAATGTTACGCAATAATGCACTTCAGAATATTTTGGGCAGAAAATGTGTTTGCAAAGTCCCTTGAGGGACTGGGAAAAATACAACTATTAAGCTTCCCCATTTGGGGAATTCCTGACATTTTCTTAAGCAAGAGGGGCTTCCAATTTAATAAGCCAAGGTCTCAATTTTGAGGCTTGCTCTTATGAAACTTATTTCTGTAAAAGTAAACTGAACCTACTTAGGATTAGTGCCTAAGAGCCATCTCCAGAGAATCTCTGCTGTTGCTCAAATGTGGTCTCTTTCTAAGCCAAACTCTGAGCTTCCCCTCTAAGTGGACATAATTTCCAAGGGTGGTACTGGCAGCATGAAATATAACTGGCCCTGGCACCACAGGACACTGGCCTTGGCATCATGAGACATAAGTTCTAAGGATAAGCCTGGCCCTGGCATCATGGATGAACTGAACAAATACAGTTTCAATGGCTAAGAGATTTCAAATAGAGCTGAAAGGTCATTCTGGAGGTTACTCTTATGCAAGCTTCAGCCAGACATTACAAACTGCCACAATATGGCAAACCCCAACCAACAGTGTTCCTGGAAACTTGAGAGATATCCTGTACTCTATAAAATTTTACTTATTATTTTTCAGAGACTTGAAACCTCCAGATTGTTCCAATACCAGAGAAGCTCTGAGACCCAGAGATACTGGACTCTCCAAGAATAACCAGTTTCATTGTTTCATCCCTTTGGCCCTTAATAACTAACCCCCCTTTCAGCCTAGAAGCAGTTAGAGAGTATCGCCCAGATATCCCTCAAGATTGAGAGATAATTATCAAATGAGAGGGAGGAATTTAACTGAGAAATTAGGATTTAAGGAATGATTTTGATTATATTCCTTTTTGCTTTCTGGTATATTGGAATAGATAGATGGAAATTCCTGAAATCTCTAAATTATACTCCAGCTGCCTTGATCTCTGATAATGATTGTACAGTCCCTACCTTCAACTGCCCCTGTGATTGTAAAAACCTTGTGACTAACCTTCATTTGTACCCAGTTATCCAGTTTTTCAATTTTGGAGTCTTGTATTCGCTAAAGACAGTCCCTAATATTTATTAATTAATTGGGTCAGCCCAGAACTAACCCACCCTAAATCTAAAGTTATCTTAATAACTGAGACTGGATCTAATCAAAGTAGGCCCACCTGACATGCACAGCAGCTTAGACTTTAACCTACAAGTCACCCACACTTCATTCTGCCATTTTCTTGCACACATTCAGTGACTAAGCATGTAATCAATCTGCATATGCTCAATAATTAAATCACCTCTAATTACATCATCTGGGGCCACTGTGCTCATTATCCTAAACACTGCCCATTGTTTCTCTAATAAAACTACCTGAATTATTGCAGTTCAAGGAAACAGATTTTGGGCCACTAGGCCAACTTTCTCTTTGAAACCCTGGTGTCTCAAGAATTGGTTATTGAACATGTCGGGCAAAATAATCCATGGCCTTTGTCTGGTAACACTATCAGGGGTTTGTTTTTAGCCATACTAAGTTGAGGTACCTGCTTCCACGTGGAGGTGGAGCTGTCTTCGATAGGGTTGGCTGTGCAAGTTTGCATTTCAAGGGAAAGCCGTCTGGGCTAGGGATAGCACATTTAAATCTCATCCTAAAAGTCATGACACTGGGTGAGATCACTGAAGAAATGAGTATAGCTACAGACAAGAAGAGAACCAAGAACTGACCTTTAAGAGAAGAGGCAGAACCAGAAAAGGATCCTGAGAAGGAAAAACCAGTGAGTTAGGAGGAAAGCCAAGAGTATGAGCTGAAAACCAAGTGAAGGAGTGATCAGCAGCATCAAAGGCACTGGTAGGTCAAGTAAGATGAGGACTGAAAATTGACTATTGGATTTAGCTATGTAGAGGTCCCCCACTGACTGTGATAAGAAAAGTCCAGTGCAGCAATTTTTAAAAATAATGGAGGGATTTTATTTATATTTTATATTTTCGTATGATTCATTAACAAAGTGTCTTTATTTTTCCTCTTCGTACTCCCTACCACCTTATATTCAAGCAGACAGTCCCTGAGGGACCACAGGATATTTGAGGCTTTGCAGTTCTAAAGACCTGAATTTGGATTCTGCTTTTTTGTTTGTTTGTTTCCTATCTGTGGGCTCCTTGGGCAAATTTCTTAAGTATTCTCTAATTTTTTCCTTTATAAAATGGGAGCAATATATAACTCATAGGTAGATACTTTTTATGAGTATTAAATGAGATAAATAAATAATTCACAGTTACATACACTGTGCCTGGCACGTAGAAAAGCCCTAAATAAAACTGATGGCTGGTAGTTATTGTTGGAGATGGAGTTGATGGACACAATTAAAGATGAAGATGTATACTCTCATTTAAAAAGCCATTTTAAGCATTGGGATCTATATTTAAGTTTGCTGCCCCCTGTTGGAATTTTCTGGGGGGAGGAAATCTCTTTTCTCCCTGGGGAGGGGGGGGGGACAATTTAACCATAATGTAAATAGGGTTTATGTGTATAAAAAGTACTAAGTGAGGAGAGGCAGAGACTGATCATACTTTCAAGATGAAATTTTACATAATTTACCAAAATCATGTTGGGGTAGGAGAGAGAGAAGACCTAGTCCAGTGCTCTGCCATTAGCTGGCTATATAACTCTGGACAGGTATTTTTCTTCTTTGGGTTTCAGGTTCCTTGTGTATAATATGGGGGGGCGGGGGTTGGACCAGATCATCTCTGAGACCTCTTCCGCCCTAACAAGCTGTGACTCAAGGCTTCTGCCACACAAGTGAGCCATACAGAAATCAAAGTTAGAACATACTTCATTTAGTCATGGTCTTCTAGGAATCATCGGTGTATTCGATAAATACAGACAGATGGGGCAACTGCTGGAGACTTATGCTTTAGGGAAAGAGATATTGCATACCTGCTCTGGCTCAGGCGAACTCTGAGTTTGGACTGCTATCATAATAGCATGTCTAGAAAACATTAAGTAAAGAAAAAGGAATTCAAATAAAATCAAGCTTGAAGCTAATCTTTTATTTTCTGTCTAACTCCAGTTTTCTCAGTTGAGATACTAGTGATATTGAAACATTTTCAATGAAACATGTTCAGTGACAAATGACATGTTAAAAATAATAATGGTATAGGATATTCTGTGCTCACCAGGCAATTTATAACAAAATATTTTTTACTCCAAAAATAAATAAATAATAGGGGGAAAATTTAGTAGAGTGAAATGCTAGTGATCAATGAAAGGGAGCAGTAAGGGGTGTAGAAAAAAATAGGGGAAACAAAGGCTGTAGTATATTGAGTAGATGGAAATACTAGCAGTCAATGAGAGGGAGGGGTAAGGGGTATGGTATGTATGAGTTTTTTTCTTTTTATTTCTTTTTCTGAATTGATGCAAATGTTCTAAGAAATGATCATGGTCATGAATATCCAACTATGTGATTATATTGAGAGTTATCGATTATATACCAAGAATGGAATGATCATATGGTAAGAATGTTCGTGTTTGTATGTTGTCATGTTTAAAAAAAATTTTTTTAATAAAAAAAATATTTTTCACTCCAAAGCACCTTGGGGAAGTAGTCAAAAAGAAGTTTTTAACAAAGGTATTTATGATGGAACTGTGAGAGAACTAACTCCTGAAACTTGAGATAATTTACCTTAAATCAAAAGCCGCAGACCCCAGAACAAATGCCCAAAGGCCAAGTTCCTCTTTTATCCCTCTGCCCTTTCTCAGCCTGTTCCTGGCTCTGGTTCTTAGGGAAAGAAAGTTGTGAGAAATCATTTATTGAATCTGTTGCCTTTAGGCAAGGCTACAACTAATCTAACAAGAAAAACGAGAATTTGTCCTGCTTCAAAATCTCGAGAAGACAGCTAGGACTCTTGCAATTAAGCTCAACCACCCTCTATAAAACACACATTTTTAAAATCTGTGTATTTCAAGGCTGTCTGCTTTTTCTTTTCACCCCTTGTAAATACAAAATAGTAAGACATTATCTTCTAAATAATGTATTATTTTCGTTTCTAGGAAAAGTAATCCTTAGATCCTTTAACATTTACTTACTGCTCCTTTTTATCCCCAAAATATTTGCAACCTTTGTAACTTCCTTGCAAATTATTTTCAAAGCCTTCCTTCTCCCTGAGTTAAACAGTGTTTTGGACCACATCCCTTTCATCAGGGCTTTGTATGTGAAAAGTTAGCTACGTTTTGGGAGATTACCAAAGAAGACTGCCTTTCATCTGAGATTTCACATTTTCTTTTCAGTTACATGTCATCTGGTTGGTTCTGATCTGCTTCAAATATCCTAAAAATTTACAGTGCTTCTGAATCGTTTCCTCACCGTGACCAACTGAAACAGCTGAGTAGGTTGTGTCATTGCATCACCACAGCCAAGCCTTCTTATGCCAAGTTTTTTCCTATCTTCCCTGTAATCTTCAGCCATTCCTAATCCTCCCTTCCCTGTCCCATTAGCACACTCGGGTAAAATTCTCTTGGCAGAAAATTAAAAAGAACTACCCACATTCTTATTATTCCAATAAGTGGACAATATTTTGGAGAAATCTTTTCTGTTTATAAAAATGTTTAGTTAATAATTTTATTTATTCATGTAACTAAAAAGCACTTAGGAGGCCCAAAGTGGGAGGCCTCTGAGGGTTTTTTTTTTCCTGTTACTATAGCTTCTTGTCACCAGACCAGGCAACAGAGGACTCAATTATTGACTGTGAATCTCAGGGTAGTTTTCTCTCTTTCAATTTTCTGGCTATTTCTCTATCTGCCCCTTCTAGGACACAGCACCAGTCATTTTTAAGTTCACTAAGTACTGATTTTTTTCCCTATGTAATTAGGACAACAATACTTCAATACAATTATCAACCACTTCAAGACAATTTCAGTGCATAAATTATAGCCAATTAGAAAACTCAGAAGTCAAATGATTCCATGTTACTCAAATTTGGCTGAAAGCATTTGGACTCTTTCAGTTTCTCTCGTTTCTTCCCAGTTTGTCAATGGGCTTCTCCTCTAATCTGAAGCCTCTTAGGATTCTTTTGTGCTAGTCCCTCTACGCATTGGTGTGCTAGCATCTGCTAGAGCCAATGTTATATTTACAGGACTTTTTGAGCTGGTAGCATCACATTAATAGCTTGAAATCAGGAGCATATTTACATCATGGAAACTGGTGAAAAAATTAGGGACAATCTCCATCGACTTCAACATTCAGCAGTACACCACTGGCTTACTCCACAATAGTCCTAGATAAGGGCATTTCTTTTGGTTCTTTTAATCCTTGCATAAAAAGGACTTTATTGTCTTCGAGGCTTGTTCATTCCCTGGCTTCAGGCTGAACCCTCTTCTCCCAGTCAACCAAAGCCCAAAAGTCCAGCCTGGTTTCTCTGAATTCAGCCCTCTGGCCAGTGGTCACTTCCCAGCAACACCCCCACCCCTCCACACACAATCTCTATCAGTTCACTTGTGGTTCTTTTCTAGCCCTTTCATCTCTTGGGTCCTAAAAGCCCCCAACTCCTTTTCTGCCCCATTGCCCTCACCCCCAGCACCTCCACTATTAGCACCAGTATCACCATGTTGGGCTTTCACCTCTGGACTGGGCATTTACATCCTTTAACTTATTTATTTTTTACAGTAACCTATGGGGCAGAAACTATGGAGTCTTTTACCTCCATTTTATAGAAGGGAAAATTACTGCTCAGGGGATTAAGTAGTTCATCTGATAAGGTCACACATGAGGCTCATGCTTCTTTCAGTCCTGCCTTCCTCCCTGCCCTCCCACCCCCACCCTGTTCCCCGCTTCCTTCAGGATATTGGCTTTGAGGCCCTCATTTCTGGATCCTATCTTCTCTCTGTAAACATTAATATGGAACTACTTTTACATCTACAATTTTACATGTTTTTTTCCCAAATTTATCCAAACCTGAAATAGTTCCCAAACCCCTCAGTACTGAAACCCAGTGAAGGGAGAAAGCTGGTACATAGTTCTTACAGATGTGGGTCTGGACCAACAGGCCTCTATTTTTATAGCACTTTGCTATTTTGATCCTCTAGTTGTTGTGTTTTTTTTCCCCTCAACCCTCCAGTATATGTCGTTCCAACAGACTCAGAAATATAAGTCATGAAAGGTCTTTGCATGTTTCTGATAGAACAAGATTTCCTCATTTTAAATTACATAGTTCTGTGTTTTAGTGTGCTGTGGTCCCCAGTGTCCTTATAAATGGGTTATATGGAACAGCCTCTAACTACAAAAATCAACATGCTTACTCTGCCCCTCAGCAGCTCCATTTATTTGTACTGAACCCCAAGGGAGGGAGATCAGTTCACAGGCTGTGGGAAAAGAAAAAGAGATGGAAGGAATTCTGTGTGCTTAAAACAAAGAAACAAATTTTAAATTAGGCTGCTTTCCCCCTTTACTCTGCCAGAAATAACTGATATTAAACTAAAGTTGTTTCAGAGGAAATAAAATTAACGTGGAATTTAGGTCACCTAACAAGCTTTGAAACCTGTTTTTTTGATACTGTTTTGCACAGTGGGATTAGGGGGTGCGGGGTGGGAGTGGGGATAGGGTTCATGGGGGTGGGGATAGGGTTCATGGGGGTGGGGATAGGGTTCATGTCCTCTTATCAGGGCCCAGACAACCTTACCCCAAGCATATTGGTCTGGAAGCCTAACAACCTGAAGTCCACCCATCTTGTAAAGCAGTGGTTACGTACTTAGCAAACAAGAGAATCATTCTTACCTCTAGAGACAAGGACAGAGTAAAACACTAAGGGAAAGAATAGGGGGTAGGAAAAGTAAAAATTAAGATAACAAAATAGTGAAGTTAGGATTTTATTGAACCCTCAGTGACAAGAGTGTAAACTCACAGAGCAATTATAACTACTAGGAACTGGGAATTCTAGTTTCTGTTGTGATTAAATAGAGTGACTGCTGCCAAAGTCCTTACCTTAATTGCCTCTGAGTTTCCCCATCTATAGTGTGAGGATGATTCCTGTTCTAAAATAGCCTGGTAAATAGATGGGGACCTGGGAGATCTGGTTATACCACAACTGATTGAATGGACCTTAGCTTCATCATTTATAAAATAAAACATGACTTCTACATTTCCTTATGCAATTCATTCATTGTATATAGTCCCCCCAAATGTAAACATTTTCTAGAAGTACAAAATTATATTATTCTTTTTTATTTCAATGCTGTTCTAGCTGAGGAACAAAGCAAATCCTCTCCAGGTGTTCATGTTGCATTTGAGATGAGACACTATGTATAAAGACACTATGTATAAAACACAGTGTTCTAAGCAAAGATATGACAAAATTAGACTTCTGTTCTAACAGGGTCACTGTGGCCTATGTGCTTAGAAGAGACTGTAGGGAGGCATGCATGAAAGCAGGCTACCAGCTAAGAGCTACTGCAATAATGTGGGCAGGAGACCAGAGGGCTAGCAGTGGAGGTGGTAAGAAGTGGCCAAATTCTAGAGAGATTTTCTGAGATTGAATGTGGGTTATGAGAAAAAGAAGAATCAAAAATGACTTCAAGTGTTTTGGGTTGAGCAACTGGAAAAAAATGGAGTTGATATTTACTAAGATGAGGAAGATTGGGAGAAGAACAAATTGGTGGTAAAGATTGGGGATATTGGGTTTTGGCTTTGGACATGCTAAATCTAAGATGCCTATTAGACATCCAAGTGGAGATTTGGAGTAGGAAGTGAATCAATATGTATATGCATCCCAGGGCGGGAAGGGACTAGAATTTCCAACCTGGACCCTTAAGTTCTTATATTAGCGGGCAAGCAGCAGTAGCTCAGTGGCAGAGTTCTTGCCTGCCATGCCGGAAACCTGGGTTCGGTTCATGGCATCTGCCCAATCAGGCTGGACTAGGGAACCTTGACAATAGCAAAGTCACTAAGACTCAGATAAAATTATTTTGAGGAAAGGAGGGGTCTAGGCTGGTGACACATTTTAAGACAATGCTCCAAGTATTAATGTGGGACCACAGATCGTGTTCCAGCACGAACTGGTGACTGGAAGCCCATCAGAACCTAGCCATCTGAGTATGTGTGCACTTTCACCTTGAAAAGCCAGTTTCTTCTTTGTTTGGGGTTGAAACATGACCAATCTGCCTCACTCCCCCACTACCCCATTTAGAATGTATAAACCTCCTAAGATTTTGGACACTTTGTGGGCAATCCTATGGAGAGGAGGGACAAGCCTCAAGAGGTATTCACAATGTAGAAATTAAGTACAAATTGGGTATGAAGAGCAAGGGGCATGAAAAGACTTTGAATTGTCTATTTTGGGAGGCTGGGCTGGTAATGTTAGGAAATATTAGAGGAGGAGGGGGGTTTATTTGTATTCATTTATTTTTTAAATTTGAAGCTGAAGTTAGATTGCTTTGTTAGTCTTACAATAGAGTTTTGGATGCCTGAAGAATACAAAAGTGCAGAGGTCTAGCAAGGATAGAGATCTGGATCTGGACCTTAAGAAGACCATAGAGCATTTTATCTATCTGCAGCATCCCAGGCATGCGTGGCCAGTGGGCTGGAGGAGGTGTGAGGCACAGGGAGAGTTGCCCTGCACACGCAGTACTAACCAATGGTCCACACCGTGGGGCTGGGAGTGCCCGGGCACTTTGTGGGTAGGAAGCGAGGCCCCTGAGAGGAAGGAATGGACTTGGTCTTCCTGCAGTCTGATTTACACATAAAGAATGCAGCCAGCTGATGGCTTGTGGTATTGCCCCAAAGCTTGAAACTGAGGAAAGACCAGGAATCTTTGTAGAGAGGTGCTCCTAAGCGACACTCACAACACGTTCTGACGGCATTTCATGACAATGGATGGTGACAGTTCTATAACACATGCATCTCAACTACAAATTTCTGCAGAATATATTGGAGGAAGTCACTATGTTATACAGCCTCATGATGATACTGAGGACAGCCTGATCATGAAGCTTCATGAAACTTTGTAAAGAAAGCTTCAGAAAATAAGATATGTATCTTCCAAGTATAAGTGTGGCAAGAATAATGAAAAATGCCACATCTCAAACAGAAAAGATGCCAAAGAAAATGTTCAAGAATGTGTGAGTTCATCAACTTTAGAACATCTGAAGCAAGTGAAAAATGTCATCAAGAGAAATGGAAGACAGTTGATGGAGAGGATATTCTCTTTGCCACATCTGCTTAGGCTTTGACAGTTACATGGAGCCTCTGAAATTATACTTCAGAAATTCAAGAGGCTATGAAAGGAGAGAAAGGAATTGGTGGAATGGTCACAGGTACAGAAGGACTAAGTGAAGAGTTTACAGAGGAGGCATTTACTACCCAGTTAGCAGCTGGCTTAATAACTGCAGATGGTCAACCACAAAATGTAATGATTTATACAACATCGTGTCAACAGATTTCTGGTATTCAACAAATTGAGTTTTCATGATATGAAGAAATGACGGCATACAGAGTGTGGAGAGACTATACAATTCCAGAACTGAGACATTAGAAGAAAATGACTGGTTGGAAGGATTGTACATTGTTTTAGTTTGTAAAGCTGCTGGAATGCAATACACCAGAAACAGAGTGGCTTTTAGAAAGGAAATTTATTAAGTTGCAAGTTTACAGTTCTAAGACCATGAAAATGTCCAAATAAACAAACCAATAGGTTACCTTCACTCAAGAAAGGCTGGTGCTATTTGGAACACCTTTGTTAGCTGTGGCTGCGTGTGGCTGGCATCTGCTGGGGTCTTTGGCTTCTGGACATCTCTGTCAGCTGGGAAGGCACATGGTAATGTCTGCTAGCTTTCTCTCCCGGTTTCTCGTTTCATAAGCATTCCCTAGGGGTGTTTTCTTCTGCATCTCCAAAGGTCTCTGGCTGTGTGGGCTCTGAAACTTTTTCCAAAATGGTTCCCTCTTAAAGGACTCTGCTAAGCAACCCCACTTTGAATGTGTGGAGACACATCTCCTGGAAACCACCTCATCAAAAGGTCCCACCCACAATTGAGTGGGTCATATCTCCATGGAAACAACGTAATCAAAAGATCCCACCGGGCAATACTGAATCATGGTTAAAGAACATGTTTAAAGAACTAGGGTACACAACATTTTCAAACCAGCACATACATTAAATAGTGTAATGTACCTTCCCGATGCTTGACTAGTTGAAGTATTAATTCTGACTTGAGAATCTTTTTAAAAAATGATTTTAAAGAAAAAATTGGATTTTAAAGGTATTAAAATGTTTGTGTTTTGTATGAGGGTTTGTGGCTCTGTATGACTCCTGTATGCATTACATATTGTGATTTATTACTGTCAGAGATTTTGTAGACTGTTTCTTATTTTCCTATTGAACCACGTTATTTTTGTAATTCAAGTTAAGAACTGTGTTAATTCGTGATGTTTGCCTTTTAAAAAAATATAAGGGTAGAGTCCATTTTGAATGCAAGTTGACTTTATTATGAATTTTAGTTTGTCTTAGTTATATAATACCTTGCATGAACACCTAGCTAGAGTTTTACCTTTTGATAGATGTATAAAATTTTTTAAAAATTGGTAAAATATTCATAGCTTAAGCAGCACCATTAAAAAAAACGTAATTGAAAAAAAGAAAAGAGGAATTTAGAGATACCATTCTTGTAGTGCTTATTATTATGGAAAATACCAGTAAAATGTCCATGAGATCATCTTGTGACGACTTGAACCTTATAAACTAACCCATATAAGTACTCACTGTATTTTCCCTATTTACAGAGAGCTATAGGAAGTTAAAATAATCTCCCACCTTCCTCAGACTTCAGCTTCTCACATTCTCCACCACCCTATATGATTCTTTTACCCAGCTTTACTCCTTGTCACCCAACACATAGCAACAGCTCCCAATCTTTTCTGTATCTTTCAAGCTCCTCAACTACACCTTTCTCTAGATTCCTAATTTAGTGATCAGATTAAGGGATCTAACCTGAATTCTATCAGCTTTGATTTTATCAACAAAAATCTGTGTCCATTCCTGATTTTATCCCTCCCTCTTATCTTATTAGGGACTACCAGGTCTTCCCCACCTTATTATTAATATTAATCCCATCCATCTGTGCCCTAGTTTTTATTCCCATTTACAGCCTCTGGGATCCTACTTCATAAACTAACCCCTTTCTTGACCCTTCACTCTCTTTGTCTAAACAAGTTACGATTAAACAACTCTAGTTGTTACGTATCCACTTAATTTACTTAGTATCCTTCTCTCTTCCTTTTGTCCATACTTGTGGCTTATTTCCACTCTCCCATTCACTTATTAGTGATAAGTATCTCCTTCCTCCATGATTTCAATTTTGGGCATCCTACTATATAACCACCATCTCCTACCTTTCTAGCTCCAGAAAACCAATCCCAACAACACTTCTTTCTACCTAGGATTGATAACCCTTGATCCTACAACCTTTTCACTGTTCTTTACCCCCTTATGTCTTCATGTCTCTTCCTCCATAGTCCATCACTATTATTTTGCTCTTTTTTTTTTTTAACTTTTTTTATAATTAAAAAAAATTAACAAGCAAAACCTTAAGATATCATTCCATTCTACATATACAATCAGTAATTCTTAATATCATCACATAGTTGCATATTCATCATTTCTTAGAACATTTGCATCGATTTAGAAAAAGAAGTAAAAAGACAACAGAAAAGGAAATAAAACGATAATAGAGAAAAAAAGATTATACATACCATACCCCTTACCCCTCGCTTTCATTTAC
>PVIY010040881.1:0-22073 GCA_004026745.1 Myrmecophaga tridactyla | reverse complement strand
GTCATTGGCCCCAAACCCCAGGAAGGGGGCCCCGACTCTCCCCTTGGCACCTCTGTGAGCCTGTGGCCCCAGCCCCCTAATAGTGTGCGCGAGGCCCTGGGGCTGGCTCTGAGCCTCAGGGTCCCCCAAACCGAAAGGATTTCTTTTCCTTCACCACGCCCTGCCCCCTCTCCTGTGCCACGCGGCAGGTGTCTCAAAGGGGGCAGGGTGTCAAGAAGAGCCCCTTAAGGCCAGCTGCTTAAAAGGGGGGGCCCCCCGGGCTCAGAGAGGCTCAGCAGCTGCCCAAGGTCCAGAGCGAGGAGCCACAGAGCCAGGATGAGTGCTGGTCCTCGGAGATTCTAGGTCTCCCCTGGCCTCCCCGTGGGCCCAAACCCCAAATCTAGGGGCATGGCCCCCATGGGGGTGAGACTCAGGGGTGCAGGTTTTGGGGCTGGGGCTGCTTAGAAGGCACCTCTCATTTGCCTGATGAATTGCAGTGGGGGGGCGGGAGGATAGGCTGTGGTTTAAGAGCCGGAGATGAATGAGCTGTGTGGGCAGAGTTGGGGTGCAGCAGTTGGGGGGGGGTCAGGGGACAGTCCTCCGGCCGCTGCTCGCTCACCCCCTAACCCAGCAGCCCCGTGCACCTGCTGGTATCACCCTGCTGGCCACTGAACTAAGAACTCTTAGGGCCACCATGCCGCCCCCTCCCCCAGCTGAGATCCTGCAGGGGACACCCTGGGACTGGCCTGGAGACTCCAGGAAGGACGCCTTTAGGAATTTGCTTCCCATCAACCATGTTACCTGAGTCCAGCCCTGGGGCTGGAAGACACAGACCCAGAGAGATTGACTGTCCACTTTTAGGGTACACCAGAGGGGCAGGGGTCGGACAGCTGCCCAGAGTGAGACCAGGAGACTGAGCTGGCCCTCGGGAGAGGGTGCAGAGGTCCCCTGCCAAAGGGAACACCCAGGCAACGATAACAAAGCTGACCCTGGCTGCGGGACCCCACAGCATGCTGTGGGGCTGGACTTCTGGCCGGGGTGCTGGTGGGTGGCCATGGCAGACCCTTTACCCTGAACTGGAATCCTGCCCCTTCCTGCCGGGCCCAGGAGGGAAAGAAGTGTGGGACCCCGAGGCTCCCCCCCCCCCACGGGGGGCTCCTGGATACCCAGGTGGCCAGACAGCAGCCCCTGGGCCTGCACGCTCGGCCGGGGCTGGGGGATGGGGACGCACACTCACCCCGAACATTTGCCGCAGGTCGGGGTCCCTGAACCGGAAGGGGATGTTGGAGACGTGTAGCCGCTTGGGCTGCTGCTTCTCTGTGGGGTCGGAGGGGTGGAGCGGCTGTCTGTCTGTCTGTGCCGCCTCGTCTGTCTGCTGCGGGGACAGGACCCAAGGCTGTGAGCGGCCCTCCTGGCTCCTCCGCTCCCCCCTCATGGTGGGGCACCTGCACTGTGTCAGGACCTGCCCGTCCCCTCTGGCATGGGTCGGGGGGCTGCAGACCCGACTCCCCCTCCCTCGGCCCAGCATCCACGAGCATCGTGGAGACCGTTTCAGGAGGGCGGACAGAGCACCTGGAACCTCACAGTTCCTGCCTCGAGCCTCTGCCCAGCCCAACATCCTACCCCCTCCCCGTCAGGTAGCCACACGGGTCTCTTATGTCCATTGACTTCTCTTTTTTTTTTTTTCGCATGGGCAAGCATCGGGAATCGAACCTGGGTCTCCACCATGGCAGGTGAGACCACCGTGGCCCGCCTTATGTCCATTGACTTAGCCTCATTGAGACCATGTGGTTTTTTTCTCCCTGACAGATGCTAAGTTCCGGGGACAGGGGGACAATGTTGGGCTTCCAAAGACTCATGATAAAGTGCAGAGAGGTTTCGGTACTGGCCTCCTGAGCACCGCACCTGAGACAGGGCTGACCCCTGACCGCAGCCACCCCAGGAGGCTCCTGCCTGCTAGGGCACAGAGCTGGCCCAAGCCTGGCCCTTCACAATTGCACCTTGATTTGGTTCTCAGCATTGGTCTGCAGACTGGCTTTTAAAGACTCGTGCCCTACAAAGCAAACCTAGCCACGCAGCAAGGGGGCCGCGTAGAGACCCCCAGGGCCCTGCAGGGCGGTGACCAGGGAGGCTGAGCAGGCAGAAGCACGCGGCTCTCTCCGCAGGTCTCACCCGAGGGTGGATAAGCCCGAGCCCAGGGGCCTGGAGATGCCCTGGGGGCTGGCCCGCTTCCCGCTTCCACCACCATCTTTCTTACTTGGCCCCCGTCTTTCTTGCAGCAAACAACCCGGGGCCACACGTGCAGAGGGGGATCCAATCCGCATCCCTGGATCAAGGCCAAGCAGCCCCCGCCCGTGCCCACTGCCCCAGCTGACTCTTCCCTCTGCCTGCTGGTTCAGGCACAGCGCCTGCCCTCTCATGCCCACCTGCTCCCCGGGCAGGCCACACCCCCAGGCCCCTCCCAGGCTCCTGGACACACTCGCCTGAAGGAATCCCGCCGGATCTGGGGATCTGGATGGCCTGGAGAGTGGATGCAGTGCAGCCTCTAACCAGCAGAGGGCAGGGCCGCCCCAGCTCCCCGGCTAGGAGACGGGGGATTCCTTCCTGGGAGGGGGCTCAGTCCAGTGGAGCCCGGGCACGGGGCAAGGGGCTCGGGCTGGGCTCCCGGCTGGGTGTCTCCAAGGTGCAGAGGCCCCTCCCTTCAGTACCCCACCCCAAAAGGCCCTAAAAGGCAGCGGCAGAGTGCAAGGTGGGAAAAATGGGATAATGGGGGTGGGGGGAACGGGCAAGGTCTGGGGTGTGAGGCACCCACGTCAGCACGGATCCCTCTGCAGCCCCCCCCCATCCTCCGCCCCTTCCCGGGCAGCAGAGCTCGGCCGTGGACAGGGGCAGATACACGGGCTCACGGCTGAACATTATAAGACGGGTGGAGGCACCGAGAGCGTCCCCAGCATGCTGTCTGCCTGGGGGGAGGCCAAGCGCTCTCCTGTCATTTATCACAGCCCCAGGCGGCTTTCCAGGGGGGCTCGCTTTGCTTTCCTGTGGTTTTTTTTTGTTTTTTTTTCTCAAAGCAATCTTTGCTGCCAGTTCTCAAGCACTGGGAGAAACGCAAAACGACGGTGGCAGCCCCTTGCCTCCCCTGGCTGGCCTGCTTCCTCTGCCCACTCAGGGCCCGGCGACACCCAGGGCGTCTTCTCACTGCCCTGCACACGAGCCACGAGGGTTTGCTCCGGGCAGGGGCTTCTGGCCAGGGGCTTCTGGCCGGCTGCTGGGATGGAGCCGAGCCTTGCCAATGCGGCCCAAGGTGAGCGGGAAATCGCCCACCTGCAGCTGCCTGCTTCCAGCCTGTCCCTCAGTGTCCCTTCCAGGTGCTCAGGCGGCGGGCTGTCTTCAGCAACGTGTGTCCAATGTGGCCTGTCCACGGGTACAGGGAATTGGTCTGGTTGGAGGAGCCTAGGCGTGGGGCCTTGAGTCACATCTTCCTCGGAACCTGGGGCGCTGGTGGGGGGGGGTCTCCTCTTCCGCGCAGGGTCGTATTGATGGCCGAGGGAAGGACTGGTCTCTGTCCACCTCTCCGCCAGGACGGGGGCACACAGCTGAGATCCACTGCGCATCTGGGTGAGGAGCTTCCGGGGCAGACAAGGCCGCTCATTCTCCCACCCCCTCCAGCCACTGCTCTCTCCTTCACCCAAAGGCGCCCCCTGGCGGTGTTTCTATTGCAGCAGTGATTGTCTGGGTCGGGGGGCGGTGGTCACAGAGGGCCACTGCGTAAAGTGAGAGAGAGAACCTGGGAGGCGGTGTCTCTGAGTGGAGGCCCCTCTGTTGTCCCACAATGGGGGGGCCTAAGGGTTAATGCAGATGCCCCTGGCCTAGATGCCAAGAGGAGCCCCCAAGAAGCAGGGTGCTGAGACTCAGAGCCTGCAAAGAAGGCAGAGAGGCAGACCCCAGGCTCCCAGCCTCTCGGCGGGGTGGGGGTGGGCCCCGTCGCAGGGTCAGACCTGTGCGTGGGCACCGGCGCGGCCGGCCGGGACCACGTGGAGTGGAGCCGTTCACTGGTTTCCCGCACCTGGCAGAGCCGCCCGAGCAGCCACGGGGGCCCAAACAGCACGTCTTACCCACTCCCCAGCCAGGGCTGGGGGTGGGCCCCCGGGGCTGGCCCCATCTGGACTTGAATGACTGAATTCATGAGTGTTCCTGGGCGGCGTTTCCAAACTGCAACCTAGACCCTCAGGCGGGCGCTGCAGAGCTCCGGGATGGGGTCCCCCCATCCAGCAGCACCCACAACACTGCACCCAAATCACACTCTACGGCCTGTGTGGCCTTTTGCCAAATGACTGCAGATGATGATAAAAGGTGAGATGATGCGAATCCCTGCAGATGTGCCCCCGGGCACCTCATGGCTTCCTTCTTCATCAAGGGACAGGAGGCTGGAGGCCTCTGGGGGCGTGGGGAGGGCGCGCTGTGTTCCCCGGAGTGAAAAGAGAAAGAGCCCGTCTGGGGAATGGTCTCAGGGGAGGGGTGGGAACCACCCCAAATCAGCCCGGTCAACCTTTCCTGGAATTTGGTCTTCTCAGCCCCCTTTCCACGAGGTCTGGGGGGTTGACTTTTACCTCTGCTACTTGGGGCGAGAGTCGGGGGGGGGGGCCTCTGAGAATCTTGCCCGACTGATGGAGGTTTCGAGAAAGGGTCCCTGAACGAATTCCTGGCCAGGAGGGTCTCGAGGGAGGTGGAGAAGGAAAGGGACTTGGAGTGTGTGTTTGGGGGTGTCTCACCCCAGGGGAAGCTGTGCGGACCAGCTGCTGGGGCCACGTTTCTGTCCCATCCACGTCACTGGCCCAGGTATCGGGCTGGGCCAGGGCAGGTGAGGGGGGAGGCTGGGGCAGCCGGCCCCCGTGCAGCTTCTCTTGGGGCGGCCCTCACCCACAGCAGGAGGAAGGCAATCCCTTTGGGGAAGAGGCTGGAAGCCCTGTGGCACTTGGGGCGGGGTGGGGGCATCTTGGCAGACCCCTGGAAGGGCTTCCTGGGGAGGACGGGGTCCCTGCCAACCAGGGCTCGTGTGGCCAAACACTTTTCCTGGAGGTCCCCCAGGGTGGTGGCCTGTTGGTTGGATGTTCTGCCCCTTGGAAGCGCCATGAGCCTTTCCAGCAGCTGCTGCTCGTTCCTGGATCCCCTCCAAGCCAGCTTGCCGCTTTGGACATGTATGTCCTTGATTCGTGTGAACTGAAGCCCCCCGGAGAGCAGGTCTGGTTATTTCTTCTTTGTGCCCCCAGTGGCAGTTCCGTGCCTGGCACACACTGGGTGTCCAGAGGCCTCCAGGCTCAGTCGTTAGCTGTCCATCCCCACCTCGGGTCATCTGTAAGCCGGAGCACCCTCCCTGCCACTCTTTCCTCAAGGACGAGTCCCTGGGCACACACGAGAGCCCCCTGTGTGTTTTTAGGGAGGCTGAGATGTGGCCAGATGCACAGTGTGTCCTCAGCGGCTCCACTGGAAAGAGAGACCAGCCTGTCCGCACGATTTGTGTATGGTGAACCCACGCTGGCTCCTGGGTTTGCTGCTTTCTCTGCTAAGCTCCCAGGGTCAGAGGCCTGAGCAGCCAGAACCAGAGGCCGCCAGCAGCCTGGCCCAACTCCCACTGCTAGGACTCCACGTGCCTGGCCTTCCCCACCCGTGGCTTGGCTAAGGGAACCGGACTTCAGGAGGACTGCGGAAGGTGGGGGAAGGTCTGACAGCTTCGGGACTGAGTCCAGCTGGGCAGCACCGAGAGCAGGCAGGGAGGGCAGGGCCCGCCCAGCCCAGGGGGTAGTAGGGTGGGCGCTCTCCTCAGAGCGCTTGGGGGTTGCTGGACAGGGGCCTCTGCCCACACGGGGGAAGAGGGAAAGTGCTCTCTGGATCCTAGTTGCATCTCAGGAGCTGGGATGGATTCGGGGAGTGATGAGAGAGCACAGTGAGAGGTGGGGTGCACCCTTCAGGGAAGGGCAGCATGTGCTGGCTTCCTGGCCAGTCACCCCCGTCAGCCAGCAGCAGGGATGGGTGGATGAAGGCAAAGCCCCAGAGCAAGTGGGGGTGGGATGGAGAGTGCAGGAGATGAAGGAAGATGATGGAGCAGCCCAGGGGGTCAGGGGTCGTGGTCGGGCAGAGGCAGGCCCTGCTCAGGGAGCCTGGTTTCTGGGAGGGAGCGATCTTGACGGGATGCCCACCCCACGTCCGCCTGGGGTGCTGGCCACACCCCATTGTTCCCTCTGCTGTCAGGGAATGTCTGAGAAGCGCGAGGCTCAGCATTTTCCCCCGGAGCTGCATTACAACCACATAATCGAGACTATCTGATTGGAGGGCAGCCAAGCAGGTAGATTACAAGTGATTAGAAAAGGCCACCCGAGATGCCCACTGGCTGCCCGCTCCGGGGACGGGGGCTGGCCGCAGCGTTCCCTCCAGCCAGCCCGCCCGGCTTGAGGCCCCTGACCCCGGGTGAGCCCAGGCCGCTGACCTTGGTCATTCCCTTCACTTTCCATTAACAGGTCCCTGCAGCCAAAGCCACGCTGCCTGCCTCCCAGGCGAGGTGGTGCATTTGCCCGATGCCGGAGCTGGGGGTGCCGGGACCCTCGTCCTGCCTGTGGGGAGCTGGATGGTTGGGCTGGAGAGGCTCCAGCTAGGGGGGAGGGCCTGCCTCCCATACCATGGAGTCCAGGGGGTGCCCCACGACCCCTCCCAGCCCTGCGCCCACTGCCCTGCTGAGCTCCCGCACCACGGGCCGAGGTCACACTTACCGGCACAGCCTGTGTCCCCGTGATGGCCTGGGTGCCGGCGTCGGGGCCGGGCTGCTCGGGGAGGGTCTGTGCTGCTGGGCACAGGACCAGGCCGTGCTCGGGGGGCACTGGGGTCTGGCCCGAGTAGCCCTGTGTGGGGTGCGGAGGCGGCGGGGCGAACTCGGCAGCGAGGCGGTTCTGGGGTGGAGGCGGGTACTGGGCTGGGGGGTAGGGCTGGGCCATGGCTTCAGGCGGAGCCGAGACGTCCTGATTGCCCTGTGGAGGAGAGAGAGAGAAAGAGAGGCCTGGTTACACCCTGGAGCTTGCCGGACCCCGTTTCCCCCGCTCCCCCCAGAGCCCCCATTGGTGGATGCATGACTTCAGTGGGGTTTGCTGCTCCCCCCTCCACCGGGTGTGCCCCCCAGCATAGGGACCCCCTTAGAGCTGGAGGGGCCTTAGCACAGTGCAGGGTCTGCAGTGAGACCCTCAGGGTCTCAGCCCTGGCCCCGGCCCTTGCAGACCCTGAGCACAGGGCTTGCTCTTTGAACCCGTTTAAACTTCCTTTTACCTAAGTGTTTTAGTTTGAGATAACCGTAAATTTCCGTGCAGTTGGCGGCAGCCACACAGAGAGGGTCTGTGTGCCCTACAGTCAGGAAAGGGACCATTCCATGGATGGAGGGCCATACCCCCCGCCCGCCTTCCTGGAGGTTTTGAGGCTCAGGTTTCTCATGGCCAGGCAATGTAAGCAAAGTTCCCTCCTGGGCCTGCAGGGAGGATGGCGAGCGGGTCCTGCAGAGCTGAAAGCAGCCCACATGCCCCACCCCGGCCCTTAGCGGTAGGGGTCTCTCTCACAAGAACCCCCAAGAAGAGTTCCCTAAGCCATCTGCTACCATCCAGGAGGGGAAGGCGCTTGCTGGAGGCTGACCTTGGCCACCCCCAGGGGCTTCTAGAAGCCCGGACCCAGGGTGGGCCTCCAGCAAAGCTCTAGGGCCGCGGGCCTCACCCGGGAACTTGTTGGACGCGCCAGGTCTCCCCCTACCCCAGACCTGGAATCAGAGATGCTTGGGGTGGGTGGAGACTTAATAAGGCTTCCGGGTGATTCTGGGCGCCCCCGATATGGGGCTGGTGGAAGTCCTTCTGCCCAGAGGAGGGGAACTGGGATGTTACAGGGTCAGAGGCGGAGTGCAGGTGGGGCAGGGACCCCTAGGTGAAAGAGGAGCCCCCTCTGCCTGGACAGACAGATCTGAGCCGTGAAGCCCCCCAGGCAGGAATCTGCTTCCTTGTCGACAAAGTGGGGTTTGCTGAAGGATGCAGAGCTGGGAAGCAGCTGCTTTTCTCCCAGGCTTCTCTCACGTGGGCCTCCCCATGCACAGACCCTGCTGCAACCACGGACTACAGGGCAGGTTACTGCCAAGCACCTGTTAGGTGCAGGCTGGGGGCTGCTGTTTGTCCAAGAACTCCGCCCCACTCCTGCTTCCCTGGGGGTGTCCGCACACACGTACCTCTGCTTGCTCATTCCTCCTGTTTGCTCAGCCTGGCTGCACCCCGTTCCTCTCTCCCCCCAGCTCCTTGGACCACAGCGTGTTTTAACATCTTGCCCACGTGTCCGTCTCCCTCCTGAGACACTGCTCTCCGCCACCCCCTTCTCTAGGCCACTTCTTCCTCCAACCACTGTTTATTGGGTGTCAAAGCTGTGCCAGGGGCTGGGGTTACAGCCACGAACAAGACAGAAAACCCTGCCCTCCTGAGGCTGGCAGCCTAGCAGGAAAGGTAAGTTTCAGATGGCACTCGCCTGATGCTTAATGAATTACAGTGGTTACAAGAGGGTAATAGTGATGCATGAGTGACCCATGGCTGAGGTTCTGCCCACAGGCCAGGGCTCTGCCCCCCATGAGCCATCTACCCTGCCTGCCTCCTGAGTCATCCAGCTCTCCGCCCAGCCCTGCCCGGCTTCCCCGCCCCCCATGTCCATCTCCGCTGGGCTCTGTGCCGGGCGGGCATCCTCAGCGTCACCACCCCTGGGAAAGATCGCTGAGCCCCAAGCCTGATGAGCGGACACTTTTCTTTTGGGGCCACCAAATCCCTTCCTTCTCCCTGCAGGAACTCTGAAATTGGGGCAGCCTCCAAGCTTCAGACAAAAAGGAGGGGAGCACCCATGTGTGCCTACCCCCACACACATGCTCACAGACTCGTGTGTGCCTGCACACACTCACACTCACACATGCACATGCACTGCACACACACACACCCCTGCCCCACGGCCCCAAAGTGGCCGGTGAGACCCCACTGCCCATTAGCAAGCATGTTGGTGGACGTGTCCAGCCTGCCATTTTCGGCTGGACACAGGGAGAGGGGTGGATTCAGGACAGAGGGGAAAAAGAAGGGTGGGACAGGGGCCGTGGAGGGCATCTAGGAGGCAGACAAAGGGAAAGCAGGGGTAAGAGACTGAGGAGAAAGTGTGGAAAGGCCCAGGATGAGGGAGAGGGCGCTGTCCCGGGCCTCGGGCAGACGCGGGGAAGATCAATGAATTGATAAATATTTGATTAGAACCTTCACTACCTTCTGTGATCGTCAGGCTCTCCTCTGCACCCTTCCCCAAGGCCCCAGAAAGGGTGGGTTCTCCTCCTCCTGCTCTCTTCTTTCCCCACGCCCAAATCCGCCTGCATAGACACATGTGCACTCCTGCCGGGTATGACCCCAAAGCCCATCTGGGGCTAAGGGAAGCAAGGCAAACTGACGGCTGTCAATCATTCCCATAGCAGCAGTTTCAGCCCAGCGCTAGAGAACAACAGTTAGGGAAACCAGACAGCATCAGGGGCTCGGGGTGGGGGCATCCAGGCTGAGTGCTTGGAGGGTAGTGACGTGACCCTGAGCTGGGGGTCTGGAGAGGGTCTGCAGAGGGCAAGGAGCAGCTGGGTAATGGGGCTATTTTAGGGATGTAGGTGACATCAAACAGCACATCTGGGCACTCCCGGCCTTGCAGACACCCTCACTTTCAGATACTGTCCTTTTTCCCTCCCCCAGCTACTGGTTCCAAAGGACAGAGATCTAAGCCCCTTGCTGGCCAGCTCGGGAGGGCCCAGACGCAGCACAGGCCACCTGGCGCCTGTCCTGCCCGCACAAGGAAGGGTTCTGGGAGGCCAAACCAGAGCAAACTTCACAGCCAGGCCTTGGAGTGCCCAGGCAGCGGCTCCTGATGGCCCTGGGTAACTGTTTATCCTCTGGATGTTTCGTTATCTGTTAACGGTTTCCTAATCACAGAGCATGGCTAGGTGGGTCCTTGGAAGTGTTTGTGACTCCATGCGGGTCGCGCATCCTAATCTCCAGGAGGGCTCTAGACAACCCACCAGGCTGCGACCCCACCCCAGAGGAAGCAAGCGGCCTCACGGCAAGTTCCCTAGGAGATTCTGCCTCGCTGCCTGGGTGGAGGGCCCCACAAAGGGCACCAGCGCCACCTCCAAGGGCACCGAAGTGTCTGGCACACAGTAGGTCTGTTCAGCAGTGTTTGAGGCTTTCCTTTTCTTCCTTCTTCCCAGGTCTGCTGGGGCCTGTGTCAGTGCCGGGACTGAAGCTTTGCAGCAAGAACGGAGCAGACCCCTCAGCTCGCACTGCAAAGGCTGTGGGGCTTATCTCAGCTGGCCACACTTTGGAGGGTCTGGTTAATGGGGTTGGCTCCCCAGTACCCTGTGATTCCCCAGAGACTGGGGACTAACTCACACACCTCGGTCCCATATCCCATGCTCAACACAGCACCCTACTGTACTGGGAAGAGTCTCAACGTACACTTGTTGGATGGACAGAGAGTTGGATGGATGGATGGATGGGTGGGTGGGTGGACGGATAGAAAGATAGTTGGGTAGGTAGGTAGGTGGGTGGATGGATGGGTAGCTGGATAGGTGGATGGACGGATGGTTGGGTGGGTAGATAGTAGACATACGAGTGGGTAGGGGGTGGATGGATGGGTGAGTTGATAGGTGGGTAGGGGGCTGTCTGGCTGGCTGGGTAGATGGACGACTGGCTGTTTGGCTGACTGGGTATATGGACAGATGGATGATTTGGTGGGTGGGTAAGTGGATGAATGGATGGATGGGTGAGTGAGTGCATGGTCTGGTGGGTGGGTGGACAGATGGATTGATGGCTGGCTGGCTGGGTGGGTAGGTGGGTGGATGTATGGGTAAGATGGATGTGTGAGTGGATGGATGGATGGTGGATGGCTAGATGGGTAGGTGGGTTGGTGGCTAGATGGCTGGCTGTATGGGTAGATGCTTGGCTGGGTGGGTGGGTGGGTGGTGGATGGATTGATGGTGGTTGGATGGATGAGGGAGTGGGTGGCTGGATGGCTGTATGCACAGGCGGATGGGTAGATGCATGGCTGGCTGGCTGGCTGGCTGGGTGGGTAGGTGGATGGATGACCCTAAAGATCAGGGTCAAGTTATTATCTCCCTTCCTCTTGTCATCACATTCTCCTGGCAAAACCTCCATCCTGGCAAGATCCAGCTCTGCCTGCTTCACTCCACAACTGCTAGAGAGAAACACACAATCACCCTGAATGGTTCACTTAAGCTCTGTGACCACCACCTGCAGAGGGTCTGGTCTTACCACTCAGCTCTCACTCTGAACAACTGCCTCCACCCTCCAAATGCCCTCCTCATGGCAATGAACAAGAGTACCTCGTATTCTCTGCTCACCTACGTGCCTCTATCCTATACTTCAGCTGAGGATGAACCTGAGTGCTCCCATCCAACCAAACAACTGTGCTCTCAGGTTCATCCTTCCTCACTCACACGTGATCACAGCTCCTGCCACCCTTCCCTGCCACCAACTTACAGACAGGCTGCAAGTTCTCCCATGGTTGGAAAAAAGAAACTCTCCTTGACCTCACAGCTCCTTCCTTCTACAAACCCCAGTCACTGTGCCTCCTGTTTTGAATGAGTTGTTTAAATCTGTGGTCTCTGATTCTTTCATTTCCATTTTCTCTTAACCACACCCCAAGTCGGTTTTTCTTTTGCACCATTTTCTGGAACCACCTTTGTCAAGGTTGTCACCTCCTCAATGCTGTAAAGTCCAGCCACGCCTCTTGGCAGCACTGGATGTAGTTCATTGCTCCTTGCTCTGGAAACACTTTCTTCCTTTGGCTCTATCATTCCACTCTCTGTGGATTCTCCTACTGGTCATTTCTCCTAAGTCTGTGGTACTGGTTCCCATGTATCTCTAGATGTTGATAGACCCCCAAGCTCAGCTCTTGGACCCTCTTCTATTCTCTGGTTACAGCTCACTACCTGGGGGGTTCTTATTCAGTCTCAAAATACAAAATATCATTGACATGTTGACAACTCCCAAGTTACAGCTCCATCCTGGACTCTTCTCTGGAATTCCAATTGCCCACAGCAATCTCCACTGGGACATCTAATATATAATTCAAGCTTAACATGCTCCTGAAGGCTCTCTTGCTTTATTCTCCATTGTTCCCCATCAGCTCTCCCTCCTTTGAGATCTTTCCCATCTCAGGACACACCAACCCTCTCAGTCTGGGCACTCAGCCTCAAACCTAGGGGTCACCCTTGAGGACATTTTGTTCACACTCTATAAACAATCCAGCAGCAAACTCTGGCAATTCCTCCTTTAAAATGCACCTGGAATCCAACGAATCCAACCATGTCTCACCATCTCCATGTCCCCACACCCCATCCTCCGTGGGGCAAAAACTGCAGTTCAGAACAACTCCCTCGGCCCTACATGACTGGATTCACCTACTTCTGGGATCTCATCTCCTGCTTCTCTTCTTGTTTATTCCACTTCAGCCACAAGTGTCTCTGCTGTTCCTTGAACGTCAAGCTCCTGCCTCAGGGAGTTTGCATGGCTGTCCCTTTTCCCAGTGACACTCTTCCCCCAGGTATCTCCATGGCACCTTCCAACTCCTTTTGGGCTGCTGTCTGAGCAAGGTCTTCCATGGCCACCTTATTTAAAGATCCCCCAGCCCGCCCCAGCCTTTCCTATCCCCATTGCCCAGCTCTACTCTTTTCCACCTGAGAGGCTGTCTCCATCCATTTATCCACTGTCTGCCTCCTGCCGCACCCCTAGCACTCAGAAGGTAATCTCCATGAGAGCAAGGAACTTGAGTCCCAGCACCCAGAACAGTGCATGGCCTGTTGGAGGAACGTGATAAATATTGGTCGAATGATTGAAGGAATGAATGAGCAGAGCAAGAAAGACGACAAGAATTCCTCATGGGCGTGGTCACTGGCTGAGCTCTGTGGAACATCTTGCCGAGCCCTCAAGATCAGCCCATAATCCAGCTCAGGTATTGGCCTCGTTCTGCAGGTGAGAGAACCAAGGCTCCGAGTGGAAACTCCCATAGAATATGACAGTCACATCCTGGGAGGGGTTTACCCTTGAATGGGGAACTCCATAAAAGCAGGAAATCTTGCTGTGTTGAGCACCTGCTCTGACCAGTTTCTTTGTGCTTTTTATCTCATATTTATTCACGTGGCAGGTGCTATGGTCGCTATTTTTATAGAGGGGAAGGAGGCTCAGAGGGGGGCCAACATGCCTACCTAGGCTCACAGAGCAGGTGAGTCACAGAGCCGGGCACACACCTGTCCCATCCCACGTGCACTGCTGCACACACCATCTTCAAAGAGAGGCGGGAAGGCACCAGATGATGTTTTAGGTAGAGAGTGGGGGTCTTCAAGGGGTGAGCTGCTTGTTCTGGCTGATGAGAGCCAAATGGGAGCACCTCTTCCCTGCTCCATGTTCAGGGAAATTGGCCATAGTGGGAGTATTCACACCACAAGAATCAGCAAATGCCAGTGAGAATATGTACCACATGAAAATCAGCAAATGCTAGTAAGGGTACTCACACCACAGGGGTCAAAAATGTTAGCAAAAGCATTCACACCAAGGGAACTGGCAAATGCTAGTGGGAGCATTCACACCATAAGAATACAACATGAAAATTGGCAAATACTAGTAAGGGTATTCACGTAACAGGGATCAAAAATGCTAGCAAGAGCATTCACACCATGGGGATCAGCAAATCCTAGCGGGAGCACTCACACCGTGTGGATCGGCAAACACTAGTGGGAACACTCACACCACAGGAATCGCCAAATGCTAGTGAGAGCACTCACACCACGGGAACTAGCAAAGCTAGTGGGAGCACTCACACCATGGGGGTTGGCAAACGCTAGCGGGAGCACTCATACCATGGGAACTGTCAAACACTAGCAAGAGCATTCACACCATGGGAACTAGCAAAGCTAGTGGGAGCACTCACACCATGGGGATTGGCAAACGCTAGCGGGAGTATTCACACCACGGGGATTGGCAAACGCTAGCAGGACCACTCACAGGAAGTTGCATGCTCTATACATCAGGTCTGGATCCTCCCCCCAGAGAGCCAACTGTCCAGCTGTTACCAGCACACCACTGCCTGACACCCTCAAATCACACCCCGGGGTGACCACCAGGGCTGACCCCACAGCCCGATGTCGGGGGCAGATAAATGATACTCCACACGGCTGCCAGCAAAGGCATGAATTCTTTGTTTTAAAATGAAGTTTAATTGAGGTAGCATGTATGGAGCCCCTTCTCTGAGCCCATACTTAAAGATGACCAGGGCACAGGCTGTGCCTGGAGGGGTTTCCCAACAAAAATAACGAGTGTTGGTGAGTCAGGTAAGCCTCGAGAGAGACCTATGCTCTTTTTCCTGGTGAAGGGGCCTGAGGGCCATGGACAGGGCGGTGGAACTGGCTGGGTAGGGGAGGGAAGGCTCCAGGGAGCGGGGGAGCTGGGGCTAGCCCGGAGGGCAGGGTCCGTGCCTGGTGACCTTGTCTGCTGGACCTGCCCCACACTGCACCCCCTCCCCTCTATCTGCTCCAGGGTCCTGCACTGTCCCCTGGTGGCCTCTACACCCTTCAGACCCTCTGTAAACCATCTTCTCGTAAATAAACTCACCTCAAATAACCCTATAGCAAGTGACCTAGTGACGTGCTGACTTGGATGAAAGGGCTTGTTTTGCCCAAGGAAAAACAGTGGCTTGGAGACAGGGAGGCCTGGCTGCCCACTTGGACCGACCCCATAGCTGACTGCAGGGGCCTGGATGGTCTGCTCGGGGATCCTGCTTTCCGGGCTACCCCGGGCTCAGCCTGAGCCCCTCAGAACCCCAGCTCGTTCTCTGTGGAACGGGGATGCATGGGTGTCTGCCTGAAGACAAGTGCTGGAAAAGGACACCCTCTAACTCCAAGATCTAGAGCTGGAGACCTCCCTGCCACGTGTTTGTCCCAACATCCCTGGCATGAAGCATTCTCTTCCCCTAGCCCGAGCCCCGGGTCCCTCAGCCCGCCATTCCTGCCGGGGTCAGGGTCTGTGCACGGAAGGGAATGGGTGGGCAGGGTGCTTGGAGAGCAGGTGGTGGAGGGAAGGGGAAAGCGGGTTCTGGCAGCCGAGGGGTCCTCAGCTGCCTTGAGCTCCATGCTTCGGGCCGCTGTCCTGCAGGGTCCCTTCCTGGCCCTCAGGCCCTCCAGGACAATTAAGCTGATTGCCTCTCAGCCGCCCTCACCCTGCCCTCACCCCAGGAAGGCGCCGCCAGCAATTCTAGGTCCCCAGGCCAGGCTGCAGGGGGAGGGCCTGGCGGCCAAGGCTGGGCACCGGGCCATTTTTCCACCACCTCTGGGCAAAGCTGGCTGCCAGGCAGGAGGGAGAAAGAGCAACAAGGCAAAACCACAGGCCCTTGCCTAAACTGGTACTGGGGTGATCTACCTGCTGCCACCTGTGCCAGCCCACTCACCCTCAGGCACGTTATGTGGCAACTGCCCTTGTCCTGCCGGGCCTTTTCCTCGGCCCCCAGCTGAGGGGGCCTGTCCGGGAATGAGGGGCTGGGAGGTTGCAGACTGGTTTCCCGGGACACCAGCCCAGAGAGTCCTTGCTAAGCATCCCCAACCTCCGGTCCTGCCTGATTCTCTGCAGAATCCCACGTCAGAGGTGGAGGCAGGGTGACTGGGGGCCTAACCGGCAGGCGGAAGATATGGCTTCCTGTCCCTGGGCCCCTTGTCACCTTGAGCTCCCAGGCCCTCCTAGGGTGGGCACAAGGCCACCCTAGGAGGAGCTGTGGCCCATCTACCAGATGCCAGGTGGTCTGTATGCTCGTCTCTGGCTGCAGTGTCAGGATGACAAAGGAGGTGTCAGCAGAAGATACCCACCCAGCCCCACCCAGACAGACAGGGGCCCTCGTGTCCTCCACTCTTGCCATCAGGCATCCCTCTGGCCTTGGCTGGAGGGGGTCCCGGGAAGGGAATTCACTAAGGAGCAGGCCCTGTTGGTGTGGGAGGGGCAGTCAGGGGCCCTTCTGCATGCCCAAACCTGCCCCCCAGGCTCAACCCAGCACCCGCTCTGCCGCGGCACCTGCACGCAGGCTCTGACTCGCCTTCAGGGGCTGAGCCTCCGAGGGGCAGAGTCCACACCAGCTTTAGCTGCTCCAGCCCCTTATCCCTCGCTGCACTGCCAAGAGGGCTGGGTTGTTTATATCCACGGTTTACAGAGGAACAAACGGAGGTAAACGGCCCTGGCAGGAACCGAATCCAGGCCAGCTCCGAGTCAGCAGCCTGAGGCTGGGACCTGTGCTGGGCTCACACCTCCCCTCTACCAGGTGCCAAGGTCTCTCCACTTTTCTGCACCGTGGACACCCCTGTGCCCTACAGCTGGCCTGCTCCTGCCTGGCCCGTCTGGGATGGCAGGTGCGCTGATGGACGAAGGCAGCATCAACAAGTGAGATGACTGCCAGAGAGAATGCAGATAATAATTAGACATAGGATCCAGATGCACAGAGATGGGAGAGGGGGAAAAAGGCGGTGGAAGAGACATTGGGACAGAGGAAAGGACTGCTACATTTGGTTACCTTTTCTTGGAGGCCAAAGTCATGTTTTCTTTTTTTTTTTTTTGATATGCTAATCGGAGGAAGAGAAGTTGGGGGGGAAGGAAGAAAATGCTAGATTCTCTAAAAGGACAAAGATTCAGCTTGAAAACATGGTGGTGAAATAAGTCTATGTGCAAGGAAGCATCCAGGTGCCCAATGTGTTTTGCTCCTGGCAGCCCAAGCGTCAGAGGCCCGGCTCCTGCCGCCATGTTGTTTCTGTTGGCTTGGGTTTGGCCTGTCCATGCCCTGCCAACATGTTTCTATTGGGTGGGTTCACTCATGCTCCTGTGCCACATCCTTTCTATTGGGTTGGGTTGGGTTCTGGAAAGGGGTCCTGCTCTGGTTCAAGGACATGGTATGAGGTTTGCACAAGACCCTGCTCACATAAGAGATGTGACAACCAGGATCACAGAGTGTGCAAACTGCAAGGGGCCCTGGAGAGCCAGGAGGGCACTGTCTGCTTCCTAGGGGAGGAGATTGGCACCCACAGAGGCACACTTGCCCAAAGTCCCTTGCTGGGAGTGTGTGGAGAGGACCAGGCCTTGCTCCCGGTGCTGGGACACCCCAGTGACCTCTGGAAGCAGACACATCAGTTGGTGCCCCTTGAGCACTCATGAAACCTGAAATTCATGATGGGATTTCTAGGGTCGACCAGTCACCTGCTCTGTCGTGTTTGTCCCAGGCTAGCAGGTGGATTTCCTGGCAGGTGGCAGAGGTGTGTCCTCTCACACTAAGCACCTGCCAAGGTGGTTCCGAGGTGCTTTCCCCACGGAGGAGAAGGGAGGACTGCATTCTCCCAGAAAGATACAGTTCTAACACAGTTTTCAAGGACCTGCCAAGATCCCACAGTGAGAGAAAGGGTTTGCAGGATTCCTTGGGGTCTCTGTGGCCCCGGGTATGGCAGGGCTGGCCCAGGACAGAGGGCCTGGCTGAGGGACAGGGGAGGGCCTCACAGCCACAGGATTCTCCCTCACCAGGTCTTTGCCTTCCATCTCAGCTGCTTCCCAGCCCCAAAACAGGCCCTCTCCATGGGTCATGGGCTCCTGAGCCTAAGTCTCATGGGTCAGCAGGACTGAGAGCGCACCCACGGCAGGCAGGAACAGAGACACACCCCCACCCCTGCAGACAGGCAGGGCACCTGGGAAGCTGAGTTGTAGCCAGGGGGTGGGTCCCAGACCCCACCACCACTGGGGACTCTGCCCTGCCCTCTTCCATGCAGCCACCCCAGAGGATGGAATCAATGCAGACGTCACATCCAGGACAATCTTCTGCTTCCCTTGCAATAGGTACTCAAGATGTCATCCCAAAGGTATCGGGGGTGCAGAGGGAGGGTCCCGTGGGCCTCGAGCTTGCCAGCAGTTGTAGGGTGGGGGAGGGAGGAAGACTTTTGGCGTGGCCTTGTTTAAGCAAAGGGGGTGCTGGAGCAAGCCCCTCAGGGCAGAGCGGGAACTTGGTCGGGGCAGCAGTGAGCCCGAACCTGAGAGTGGGGGTGAGAGGGACCCCACGAGCTCCCGAGGGCAATGGCGCTGGCTGGTGCCATCACCGAGTCCTCAGAGCCTGAGGTAGCTCCTGGTATACAGCAGGTGCTCAACCAATGCTCATTAACGCTGGTGGTGGCGATGGCTTTAATAGCGATAGGCACTCAGCATGGTCTGTGCACTGAGTAGGCGCTGTCGGCGTAAGGAGAGGCAGAGCCGGAAATCACCTGCCCAGCACACGCAGCCGGTCGGACCCTCGGGAACTGAACAGAAGTAAGAAGCAGGCGCGCCTGCTCCCCAGGCCCCATTGCGCCTGCTCCCCTTCCAATGCCTCAGGGCTGCTGAGCTGCCTGCTGTCCTGGCTTCACAGAATTCCCTCCAACCTGGCACCCCACCAGGGCTGCCCAAGCCCCCTCTGTGTCTGAGCTTCCCCCTGGGGCTCCCAGCACATCCGCAGCCTCTGCAGCTGCGGCCCCCTCCAGGGTGGGGGCGGTGAGGCTCTCTGGGGAAAGCCCGGCTTTATAGCGTGGGCCCATGTGGCTCCCACCAGGGTGATTTCAAGCTACCTGCACACCTGGGCGGGGGAAGTGGCTGCCCTGCCAGCTCCAGAACCCCTTCCTGACCCACTAAGAAAGGGGAGGCCCAGGGAAGGGTATGTGCCATGGGGGCTCCGGCAGGCCGCGGGGGACAGAGGGGAGGGCTGGGCTCTAAGACTGGGGTGAGAAACCACCTAAGCCATCTCTGGTCCCTCCTGTTCCGACAGCCAGTTTAATACCCTATATTAATTAAGGCTGTCGAACGGCCTACCACCTGCTATTGCTTCCTGCAGGGGCCATTAGGCCCCCACGTTCTGCAGCCACTGACACCAGGCTCCTCTCCTTCCCTCTCTCCTCCTCCTTCCCTCTCAGACACTCCGAAGGACAGGCCACAGGCAGCATCTGCCCCAACCCTCTGACCCAGGAGGGGCTCCAGGGATAACCCAGGCAGAGCCCCGTTGAGAGACAAGCAGGACTGAAAGCCGAGCACCTCAACTTAACAACCCAGCACCGAGTTCGAATTCTGTCACTTCCTGTTGGCATTGGCAGGGCAGGTGTGGGCTGGCTCCGAGGGTACCTGCCATCTTCCCTCTACCAGACTCTTGGCCCCTCCCTCCCTTTCCTGTGGTCTCCAGCATCTTGTTTTCCCTCTGGGGTCCTGAGCTCCACTCACGGGGGTGGAGGCCAGACAACCTGCCTGGGAGGCTGGTGGGTGGGTGACGGTCACTCCAGCTGGGTGAGCCGTGGGGCTGGGCCACCCCAGCAAACAGAGATCTGAGTGTGGAGCCCTGCTCATGTCCAGAGCCCCCCAGAGTCGAGTCCAAGTTCTCATGGAGCCCCCAATGCTGGGGCCAACTTCTGCCCCCCACCCGCCCCCTGGGGAGTGTCCTGGGCACCCTGCCCCTCTGCCCAGGCACAGGGATGGGGGTGCCCTGTGACATGCCAGTTCTGAGGAGGTGGGACCTGGCACCCCCTCCACCTGCTTCTTCATCCTCAAAACCAAAGCCAGACCAGGGCCGCCCCTCCAGCCCTCCAGCGACTCATGCTCTGCAGGCACAGCGACGATGCCTTCTAAGGCTGCGGCGCCACTGAGAAAGCCTGGTACTTGCACTGAAGCCAGGGGCTCCGGAGAACTTGGGGCGTCTGTGCCCTCTCCCCCTGCGCCCCCTTGGACAGGAATCTTGGCACTTCTTCCACCCGCTAGCGCAGGCGTGCACCCACCCCGCAGACCCTGCAGTTCCCTCCCGTGGCAGCGCGGCTTGGCGCATCTCTGCCACCTTCTCCATTTGCCGCGTGCCGAGACCCAGGGCAGGGCGAGACCTGGTGCTGGGCTGGTGCTTCCACGTGCGAGGAGAAAGCCCACGTTACGATACCCAATACACTCCCTTTCCTTTGCCATCCTCCATGTTTCATTTTACACATTTAAGACCATTTTTCTGAGAAGGGTCCACAGCTTCTCCAGAGGCTAAGGGGGGTTCAAAGCACAAGAAATGGCAAGAACCTCTGCCATCGAGGGACCCCCGGGACCTTTCCCCTCAAAGGCTGAGGGATGCGGCCCCCCGGCCCCCAAAGGAGCCCGTCTCCCCAGCCAGAGTGCCCGCCCCTGCCCCAGCCTCCTCCTGCCTCAGGTGGGACCAGATCTCAGCTGAAGACCCAGGCAAGGCTGGGATGTTCGCACGATTAAGCTGTAATTCCCTCCGAGCTTGCTGCATACAAATCATAAATAATGTGGCTTCATAAATCTCCTCCCGTCAGCCTGGCCTCCACCCCGGCTCTCAGCCTTGCCTGGGGAAATCAGCAAGGGGCTAGTGGGGCCCGGCGGACAGGCCAGAGGTGCAGGGGAAGGTGCTGGGAAGTGGGGTCCCCCTGGGGGCCAGCCAGGCCGGGAGACATCCCCAGGTCCCCACGCTCAGAGCTCGGGGCTGCTGGGCAGGGACTACCAGGCTTGAGAGGCGGCCACAGGCTCCAGCACCCAGGTGGGGTCCCTCAGGGAGGGGCAGGGTGGTGGGGAGACCGTCCCTGCACTCAGGGTCCACCCGCCAGCTGGGCCTGACCCCCCATTTCACACGTGGTCTGGGTCTGTAGCTCTGGGTGTGAGTGTGCGGGGTGCAGGGGGCCACCGGGGCCGGGCGGTGGGGACAAGAGAACTCCTCTGCTACCCCTCGGACAAGACCCAAGACAGATGTTCCCCAGAGCACAGACACTGACTCGGCTGCGGCGTCCCCTGGATGGACCTTTTTGGAATCCAAAGGCCTCACCCTCCTCTCTTTCCCGGCTCCCCACAGGCACAGCTGAGGTTTCAAGGGCTCATGGGGTGCCTCGGAGACCTTCCCTCTGGGGTGCCTCGGAGACCCCCAAAAGCAGCTATCGAAGGGAGAGGTGGGAGGGGTGCAAGGCCATGAGGGAGAGATCCAGGCCTGGGGAGACCCTTCTACCCGGCCCTCCCGCGAAGCGTCGATGGAAGAGCTCCTTGGCCGACAGTGTCCTTCTCCCTTCCACGGGAGAGGAAGGCGCAGCTCCTTGGGGTGGGACAGCCTGCCCGAGGCTACGCAGGTAGATGGGCGAGGCTGGGTGGGCTTCGTTGGCGCACCAAGCTCTTCGGTCCCCGGGAGGAGGGGAGCTCAGAGAGGAGCCCTGTCCACGGGGAAGCTGTGGCCAGAAGGCCCCACAAGAGGGGTATGCGGGGAGAGGGAGGGGAACCCAGAGGGCGGGTCCCCAAGGAAGGACCCAGGCCCAGCCGTGACCACCAGTCACTGCCCAGCCGTGCCGCGGCTCCCTGCAGCGCTGCCACCCAGCTCCCACCTAGCTGGCACTCCTGCCCTCGCTTCACCCTCCTGCGCCGTCAACCACTGTTTGTCGCTGGGGAGATGCCACGGCCCAGAACTAAAATCGCTCCAGTCCCCGTTCACGGCTGTCCCTACCCCCAACCCCATGCCCTCCCCTGCCCTGGAGGTGTCTGAACACCTCCTCTGGGAAGCCCTCCAAGCTCTCGGTGCAGTAATCTGCTCTCTGCCCTTCCTGGAGGCTTGCTGAGATGTTGCTGTGTAAGTGTGCAAACACACGTGGGCATCTTCGTGTACATGCGGGGGGCAGGAGGCCGAGCAGGGGCACCGGTGAGACGGGGGACCGTCATCTGGGCTGCGGCTGTCTCCCAGGGCCTCGTGAGGACAAAGCGAAAGGACAGCTGTCACCCCTACAAACTGAATAGTGCCCCCCAGAGTCCCCCCCCCCCACTGCAATGATGACTATCAGAGGCAGCCCCTGGCCCACTGTCCCTCCAGGCCCCAGGGCCGCTTGCTTTGCCGGCCCAGGTGGAATAGCCTTATATTTGTTCCTGCATATTCATTAGGAATATTAGCATTATTAATGGACCATGATCCACATTTAGTAAATAGAACAGGATATTAGGCATGAGGGGGGTAGG